>JAVSCE010019983.1:0-11550 GCA_032199065.1 Smutsia gigantea | reverse complement strand
TTTCATTCTTTGTCAGTTATGTGGTGATAAATAACTTCTCCCAATTTGTAATTTACCTTTCCACTTTGTTTAAGGTATCTGATATTCTTAATTTGAATATGGTAAAACTTTTCAATCTTTTCTTTTATAATTGATGATTTATGTCTTATTTAAGAAACCCTTTTTTACCCCAATACTAGAAAGATATTCATGCATATTTTCTACTGAAAGGTTTATTTTTAAAGTTTTACTTTTGGCATTTAAGCCATTGATCTGAATGGGATGGGGCAAAAAGAGATTAAGAAAAAAGAACATATGAAATATACATATTATAACTAATGTAGGGTATATTAGTTGAACCTCTAGCCTCACTGTAAAACTAACAGATATGGACTATGAAATGTATTATGCTACTGGTATTTAATTATCTCCTTAGTCTAGCACCATACTCTAGCATAATGAAAATACACATTATGTTTACAAAGCTACCACATAAAAGATAAGGAACTATACTTTGGGGAATGTAAAATGTATTAGTGATTTTAAAGCTATGAAATTAGCTTTCCAGAATACAAATATGTATTTACACCACAAATATAAATGTAGGCCCTCACTTTCGTTTACTGTTTACTTGAAGAAAATCCTTCAAATAATGTTTTCCTCCCAATTTGTCCCATAATTTTTTTTTTTCTAATTGCTCATGCTTGCTTTGAAACAGACAAGGTGATCAGTAAAGCCTCTTCAGGGATTAAAAACATTAGTCAGTCATACATTTGTATAAATATAAAGGGCTAAATAATGAAAATGCTCAACAACCAGCAAAGCCAATTAACACTCTTTCTTGACATTTGCTGAGGGTAGCAATATGGGAATGTTCTTCATTCAACACATTTCATCTCCCCAATATTCTCTTTATGTTTTTCCTTCCTACTTTCCTTGAATGAAGGCTTCTTTTTGTGTGTATAATTTGAAGAGCAGTGAAATATTCTGAATGTCATTACACACACTTAGATTATAAGAATTAAAAATCACAAAGGAGAACTAAAGTGGTTATGTTGTCTAATAGACATGGTAAATTACTCTTACTGTGAAAGAGTGCCAAAGTGAAGACAGACTTGTAAATATCTTTATAAATTTTTATTTATTTGTTATTTTTTATTAAGGTATCATTGATATACACTATTCTGAAGGTTTCACAAGAAAAACAATGGGGTTGCAACATTCACCCATAGTATTGATTCCCCTCCCCATACCCGATTGCAGTCACTGTCCATCAGTGTAGTAAGATGCCAGAGTCACTACTTGTCTTCTCTGTGCTACACTGTCTTCCCCATGACCCCGCTGCACACCATCTGAACTAATCATAATACCCTCAATCCCCTTCTGCCTCGCCTCCCTCCCCATTCTCCCTCCCGTACCACTCCCCTTTGGTAACCACTAGTCCCATCTTGGAGTCTGTGAGTCTGTTGCTATTTTGTTCCTTCAGTTTTGCTTTGTTGTTATACTCCACAAATGAGGGATATAATTGGGTATTTGTCTTTCTCTGCCTGACTTATTTCACTGAGCATAATACCCTCTAGCTCAATCCATGTTGTTGCAAATAGTAGGATTTGTTTATTTCTTATGGCTAAATAGTATTCCATTGTGTACATGTACCACCTCTTCTTTGTCCATTCATCTACTGATGGACACTTAGGTTGCTTTCATATCTTGGCTATTGTAAATAGTGCTGCAATAAACATAGGGGTGCATCTGTCTTTTTCAAACTGGGCTGCTGCATTCTTAGGGTAAATTCCTAAGAGTGGGATTCCTGGGTCAAATGGTATTTCTATTTTTAGTTTTTTGAGGAACCTCCATACTGCTTTCCAAAATGGCTGACCTAGTTTACATTCCCACCAGCAGTGTAGGAGGGTTCCCCTCTGCAACCTCTCCAGCATTTGCTCTTCCTCATCTTTTCTATGTCGGCCATCCGAACTGGTGTGAGGTAATATCTCATTGTGGTTTTAATTTGCATTTGCCAGGTAATTAGAGATGTGAAGCATCTTTTCATGTGCCTGTTGGCCACCTGAATTTCTTCTTTGGAGAAGTGTCTGTCCACATCCACCCATTTTTTAATCTAGTTATTTGCTTTTTGGGTGTTGAGGTGTGTGAGTTCTTTATATATTTTGGATGTTAATCCCTTGTCGGATAAATCGTTTACAAAAATAATCTCCCATACTGTGGGATGCCCTCTTGTTCTGCTGGTGGTGCCCTTTGCTGTACAGAAGCTTTTTAGCTTGATGTAATCCCATTTGTTCATTTTTGCATCGGCTTCCCTTGCCCAGGCAGATGTGTTCAGGAAAAAGTTGCTCATGTTTATAATCAAGAGATTTGTGCCTATGTTTTCTTCTAAGAGTTTCACGATTTCATGACTTACATTCAGGTCTTTGATCCATTTTGAGTTTACTTTTGTGTATGGGGTTAGACAATGATCCAGTTTCATTCTCTTCCGTGTGGCTGTCCAATTTTGCCAACACCAGTTGTTGAAGAGGCTCTCATTTCCTCACTGAATATCTATGGCTCCTTTATCATGTATTGATTGACCATATATGCTTGGGTTTGTATCTGGACTCTCTAGTCTGTTCCATTGGTCTATGGGTCTGTTCTTGTGCCAGTACCAAACCGTCTTGATTACTGTGGATTTCTAGTAGAGCTTGAAGTCAGGGAGCGTAATCCCCCCAGCTTTATTCTACATTCTCAGGATTGCTTTGGTTATTTGGATCTTTTGTGGTTCCATATGAATTTTAGAACTATTTGTTCTAGTTCTTGAAGAATGCTATTGGTATTTTGATAGGGACTGCACTGAAACTGTAGATTGCTTTAGGAAGGATGGCTATTTTGACAATATTAATTCTTCCTATCCTTGAACATGGGATGTGTTTCCATTTATTGGTATCTTCTTTAATTTCTCTCATGAGTGTCTTGTAGTTTTCAGATTATAGGTCTTTCACTTCCTTGATTAGGTTTATTCCTAGGTACTTTATTCTTTTTGATGCAACTGTGAATGGAATTGTTTTCCTGATTTCTCCTTTTGCTAGTTCATCATTAGTGTACTAGAATGCAACACATTTCTGTGTATTAATTTTGTATCCTACAACTTTGCTGAATTCAGATATTAGATCTAGTAGTTTTGGAGTGAATTCTTTAGGGTTTTTTATGTACAATATCATGTCATCTGCAAACAGTGACAGTTTAACTTTTTCTTTACCAATCTGGATGCTTTTTATTTCTTTGTGTTGTCTGATTGCTGTGGCTGTGACCTCCAGAACTATGTTGAATAAAAGTTGTTCCCAATCTTAAAAGAAAAGCGTTCAGCTTCTTGCTGTTAAGTATGATGTTGGCTGTGAGTTTGTCATATATGACCTTTATGATGTTGAGATACTTGCCCTCTATACCCATTTTGTTGAGAGTTTTTATCATGAATGGATGTTGAATTTTGTCGAATGCTTTTTCAGCATCTATGGAGATGATCATGTGGTTTTGGTCCTTCTTTTTGTTGATGTAGTATATGATGTTGATGGATTTTCTAATGTACCATCCTTGCATCCCTGGAAGGAATCCCATTTGATCATGATGGATGATCTTTTTGATGTATTTTTGAATTTGGTTTGCTAATATTTTGTTGAATATTTTTGTATCTATGTTCATCAGGGATATTGGTCTGTAATTTTCTTTTTTTGAGGTGTCTGCCTGGTTTTGGTATTAGAGTGATGTTTGCCTCATAGAATGAGTTTGGGAGTATTCCCTCCTCTTCTACTTTTCGGAAAACTTTAAGGAGGATGGGTATTAGGTCTACACTGAATGTGTGATAAAATTCAGCAGTAAAACCATCTGGTCCAGGCGTTTTGTTCTTAGGTAGTTTTTTGATTACCAATTCAATTTCTTTGCTGGTAATTGGTCTATTCAGATTTTCTGTTTCTTTCTGGGTCAGCCTTGGAAGGTTGTATTTTTCTAGAAAGTTGTCCATTTCTTCTAGGTTATTATCCAGTTTGTTAGCATATAATTTTTCATAGTAGTCTCTCATAATTCTTTGTATTTCTGTGGTGTCCATAGTGATTTTTCCTTTCTTATTTCTGATTCTGTTTATGTGTGTAGACTCTCTTCTTTCTTGATAGGTCTGGCTAAGGGTTTATCTATTTTGTTTATTTCCTTGAAGAACCAGCTCCTGCTTTTATTGATGCTTTCTATTATTTTATTCTTCTCAATTTTATTTATTTCTGCTTTAATCTTTATTATGTCACTTCTTCTTCTGACTTTGGGCCTCATTTGTTCTTCCTTTTCTAGTTTCATTAATTCTGAGTTTAGGCTGTTCATTTGGGATTGTTCTTCTTTCCTGAGGTAGGCCCATACTGCAATATACTTCCCTCTTAGCACGGCCTTTGCTGCGGTCCCACAGATTTTGCAGCATTGAATATTGTTGTCATTTGTCTCCATATATTGCTTGATCTGTTTTTATTTGGTCATTGATTCACTGATTATTTAGGGGCATATTATTAAGCCTCCATGTATTTGTGGGCTTTTTCATTTTCTTTGTATAATTTATTTCTAGTTTCATACCTTTGTGATCTGAGAAGCTGGTTGGTACAATTTCAATCTTTCTGAATTTACTGAGGTTCTTTTTGAGGCCTAGTATATCATCTACATTTGAAGATGTTCCATGTGCACTTGAGAAGAATGTGTATCCTGTTGCTCTTGGGTGGAGTGTTCTGTAGATGTCCATTAGGTCCATCCGTTCTAATATGTTGTTCAGTGCCTCTCTCTCTTTATTTATCTTCTGTTTGGTTGATCTGTCCTTTGGAGTGAGTGGTGTGCTGAAGTCTCCGAAAATGAATGCATTGCATTCTATTTCCCCCTTTAATTCTGTTAGTATTTGTTTCACATATGTAGGTGATCCTGTGTTGGGTGCATAAATATTCATAACAGTTATATTCTCTTGTTGGACTGACCCCTTTATCATTATATAATGTCCTTCTTTGTCTCTTGTGATTTTCTTTGTTTTGAATTCTATTTTGTCTGATACAAGTACTGCAACTCTGGCTTTTTTCTCCCTATTAGTTGCATGAAATAACTTTTTCCATCCCTTTACTTTCAGTCTGTGTACGTCTTTGGGTTGGAAGTGAGTGTCTTGTAAGCAGCACGTAGATATGTCTTGTTTTTTTATCCATTCAGTGACTCTATGTCTTTTCATTGGTGCATTCAGACCATTTACATTTAGGGTGATTATCGATAGGTATGTACTTATTGCCATTGCAGGCTTTAGATTCGTGGTTACCAAAGGTTCAAGGGTAATTCCCTTGCTGTCTAACAGTCTACCTTAACTCACTTTGTATGCTATTACAAGCTCAACCTACAGAATTTTTTTGCTTATCTGAAAATTGTTTAATCCCTCCTTCAAATTTAAATGATAACCTTGCAGGGTAGAGTATTTTTGGTTGAAGGCCCTTCTGCTTCATTGCATTAAATACATCATGCCATTCCCTTCTGGCCTGTAAGGTTTCTGTTGAGAAGTCTGATGATAGCCTGTTGGGTTTTCCTTTGTATGTGATCTTTTCTCTCTCTCCAGCTGCTTTTAAAAGTCTGTCTTTATCCTTGATCTTTGCCATTTTAATTATTATATGTCTTGCTGTTGTCTTCCTTGGGTCCCTTGTGTTGGGAGATCTGTGCACCTCCATGGCTTGAGAGACTATCTCCTTCCCCAGATTGGGGAAGTTTTCAGCAATTACCTCCTCAATGACACTTTCTATCCCTTTTTCTCTCTCTTCTTCTTCTGGTACCCCTATTTTGCGAATATTGTTCTCTTTGGATTGATCACACAGTTCTCTCAATATTCTTTCATTCTTAGAGATTCTTTTTTCTCTCTGTGCCTCAGCTTCTTTGTATTCCTCTTCTCTAATTTCTATTACATTTACCATCTCTTCTACTACATCTAATCTGCTTTTAAATCCCTTCATTGTATGATTCATTTCAGATACGGAATTTCTTAATGATTGAATCTCCATCTTAAATTCATTCCTGAGTTCTTGAATATTTTCTGTATTTCCATAAGCATGTTTATGATTTTTATTTTGAATTCTCTTTCAGGAAGATCGGTGAGTTCAGTTTCATTTGGACCTTTTTCTGGGGTTTGTGAGATTTTAGTCTGAACCATGTTCTTTTGACATTTCATATTTCTGTGTGGTGCCCTCTAGTGCCCAGAAGGTCCTGTCTCTGGAGCTGCTCAGCCCCTAGAGTGAGGTTGGGGGTCGTAGGGGAGCGGAGCTGGTGCCTGGGGGGAGGAAAGATCTGTTTCCTGATTCCCGTCTGCCTTGCCTGTCTCCCATATGAGAGCCAGTGGGCAGAGCACACAGGTGTAAGCCTCTGTGCTCTGCATCTCTAGCTGTTGTAGGTGGGGCCTCCCTTTGTCTGGCCTGATGCCAGCGCAGTGACTGTTGGTTTGTGAGTAGGTGCTGGCAGGCCAGGAGGAAGGTGCAGCTGGCTGTGTGTCACGGTGGACAGCCTCGAAGCTGAGTAGCCAGCCAGGGGAATGGAGCATCTGAAGCTCCTCAAAGTTCCCAATCTGTTAGGCAGAGTGCACCCAGACAACCTTGTGCCCCTATTCCTTCTCCCGCACAGCAAGCTCCGTGCAAACCCTGCCCCTTCAGCAGCCCTCTTGCTGCTAGGATGCCTGTCAGATCGCCCACCTTTTCTTTGTTACAGAGCGGGTAACAGAGCGGGTGTGGATCCCGTCTTCCACAAATGGCCGGAATCTGTCTCTCAAGCACACTGCCTGTCCCAGCTCCCCATCCTCCAGAGCACCACACAGTGTAGGTTTCTGCTTGCAAAGCAGACCCCCAGGACTAGGTGTTCAGCAGTTCCAGGCTTGCACCCCCTCCCCACTCCATTTCTCTTCCTCCTGCCAGTGAGCTGGGGTGGGGGAAGGGCTTGGGTCCTGCCGGATCAAGGCTTTCATATGTTACCCTGTTTCGTGAGGTCTGCTCTGTTCGTTAGGTCTTATGCAGTTTTTTCCTGTTGCTGTTTTAGGATTAGTTGTATTAACTATATTTTCACACTATCTGTGGTTTTGGGAGGAGTTATCTGTCTCACCTCTCTCGCTGCCATCTTGAAATGCCCTCCATTACATTCTTAATAGCAGTTTTCTAGGTAGTGCTGTTTCACAGTTTAACAATGAGTTACCTGTGCTCGTTTTTCCATATCCTGGCAAGTACCTAGTTGTTCTTCCATTGCAACTCTGATCTGCCTTGCTTCATATTCCAATTGCCTTCTGGTCATATCTGTTTGTAAGGAAAACTAAAACCACAAATAAAATTGAAATATTAATATCTCATCATGTGTTTATCAGTAAAAGCACATACGTACCCGTAAGAAAACGAATAGTGAATATGTAAGTTATTACGCACGAGAAAATTGTGTTTTTACTCCAAAGAGTCCTAAAACTTGATTAGAGGTGCTATGCTCAGTCTGGGTCCTTCATATAAGTTGAAACACTCTTATTGTCCCATAGTCACAAATGGCTGTAATTAAATTGTACTATTTCACTTAAAAATGTATAATTGGTTCAGCTAGGGTGAGCCTATCTTCTGTCTTATGATTATGATTATTCTTCACTGAAGAGGTACTACTTTAAATTATTAAAAACTAGCATATTAATATGGAGAACACAGAAAAATCAAGAAACACGTCCATCACCCTTAATTTATAGCTCAATTTAAGTACTGTTGTATACATGCTGACTACCCAAAGAGAATTTCTCCATTTGTAAAATAAAAATGGTATAAGGAAAAGCTTTTACATAACATAGGTGATCAAAACTAAAACAATGCAAACTTTTTGTTTGTTGAAAGTTCAAAGCAAAGTTGAAACAAACAAAAAGAAGTACCTCTTCAAAGACAAGGTGTTAATTCATTCAAAAATATATTAACCCTCTAAAACTCCAGGCACTATGATAACTGCTAGGCATACAAAATGATGAAAAGGACAAAGTAATAAGATTTATAAACACATGCCCCATGAAGTAATAAAGAATCAAAATATAATTAAATAAATGACAGGTAACAGAGTGGGAATAAAAGTGTTAACAGATTTTTTTTTCTTGCTCTATATGCTCCAAAGAAAGCTGCGTGTGACATGTCTGACTCAGAATAGCTTTCTGAGGTCTAAGGATTCCAAAAACTGCATTGTCAGTTAAGTTAGAAAGTTAGAGGAACTCTCGCCTTTTTCCCTGGAAACATACAGAGGACAATCATACGCAGAATGCATTCCCTTAGGCATAACCAAACTATGGTTGCAACATAGATGAAATAGTCTGCATGTTACTCCAATTCTCAATGAGCCAATTGTAACTCATTTGTCCTTCACTTCCCAAACTCCCTACAAAAAAAACATTGAACATGACACAATATACTGCAATAATTTCATTTAGATCTGATGTTTTAAGCAAAGTCTAGTATTTTGATAAGCATATCCATATCAAAGTGTCCTTAACTTGGCTTCCCAAAATAAAAGCAAAGTTTGTGAAATTAAAAAAATATTCATGAAATAAAAGCAATTTAATATTTGCTAATATTGCCAAATGGTCCATAATGTCTTATATATCCTATAAATGTGATTGATTTAATAAATTAATAGAGAATGATTTATTTGACAACTGATCTGTTTCATATATTAACCAATTGCTCTTAAGTTGCTATATACATCTAAGCCCCTTTCTGAACCTGACTGCACACAGACAGCTGGACTCTACATTCTGTATATTCTAATTACCAAAGTAAATGGTAACCAAAACCATGCTTTGGTATTTTGTTTTTAAGAGTAAAAATTCTACCACATGCTGCTGAATTCTAATTTCATCTGCCAACAGCACTCTGTTAACTGTTCTTTCACTATTTGTGTCCTCTTAACTCCCAGGAAGATGTCAGAAGTATCATTTCATTTCCTCTCAAAATCCTGGATGACTGTTCTATGAGACTGAGCTCTTAAGCTTCTGGTTCTAGCCCCTGCCAAACAATGCCTACTCAGGTAATCTGGCAACCTACATGTTTTGGGAGAGGTTTTCCTTCTTTTTACTTTTGATCTTTGCTTATTAAGTTTTCTTTAAAATGCTTTTAGAAAATGAAAATTGAAGAGAGGAAGATATATATTAGTTTGTGTATATTTTCACTTTTTAAAAATATAAATTTATGAACAGTTAAAATACAGACTTGTGTGAAATTAACATATTTCAGAAATATTCTTATATGTGCCATCCCATGAAAAAAATAATTAACATGGAGAGGGTTGGGCGGGGAAGGAGAGGCTGATGGGATTAAATTTTTTTTAACATAGTTATATTTACAAGACAAGCAAATTATAGTATTTGCAAAAATCAAGATCCATGCCAACAGCTACTGTTACTTATAATAACTGGAATAGGACTCAAATTATTTTCAAGATATTTATATTGTAAAAACTATCTGGCATGATTCCTGTAACATGGTTCAAAGAATAGACAGATGGTAAATAAACATTTCTAGAGTACGGCTGGCAATTCAATATACACAGAACAAAAAATTGGTTGCCTAGTTGAATCCTCAGTCCATTAGGATTCAAACTTAATAGATTTTCTTAACTTAAATATTTGCTTGAGCATAACGAAGTGTTAGTCTTATAAAAAATTCATTAACTATCATAATTTCAAGTTTAAATTTGGATGAAACACATTACAGTTGACAAATAACCATAAATGCAGTTATTCTGAATTTCTAATGGATAACCGAGGTTCTTTTTTAAAAAGATCAAGTTATTAAAGCCTAAAGTAAGTCATATTGCTAAGTTACTTACATTTTCAGTTAAAGGAAGACTATCTATTCTTTTAGTGAGATTCTGAAGTTGCGCATAATACCAGTCTTTTTCTTTTTCTTCTTTGTCAAGATCAGCAAGAAGTAATGATCTGTTTTTTTAAAAAAAGGTAGGTTTACACAATGCTAATATAGAATTCATCACAGGAATTCTTAGCTCTAATTACAATGTTCTCTATTTAAACTGAACTGTTAATGAATAGGTGAAAAACTTACTGATTCTGGATTTTTGAAGGATGGACTTTGAATATTATAATCATTAAAAAGTTTTTTACTTTTTCACCTAAGTAGGCAACCATTCTTATTAAAATATTTATATTTCAACCAAATGCTTTCTTCCCATTTATTTACAGTCTAAGAATATGACGATGGTTTACAGTAAAAAGTACAGATATAACAAAACCCAAAATTAATACAAGGACAAAAAGTATAAAAAAGGACTAAAGGAATGCAGTAATTATGCAAAAATAAACCTAGATTATGGGAAGCTACTGCACTGGACAAAGATGTGACTTTCAGCTCCTCAGTAGCCAAATAATAAGAAATATACTGTCACTATGTAGTGAGAGGAAGTTATTCTGCAGGAGAGAAACTTTTTCTTATTTTGGAATTTGAAGATGAATTTGCTACATAATTTCTGAACAACTCAATCAATGGTGTCCTCAATAACAACCTATATCAAGATACTCTATATCTGATCATTATAAATACAAAATAAGAATGTTGCTGGGCTAAAACTCAGTAGGCATAAAGTGTATGATCTATCTCCTTTAATGTGGCTCTCTCCCAAAGCAACTACTATTATCATTTCCTTGTGTGTACTTCCAAAGACATTCTATAAAAATGTAAGGATACTTACATGAACATTTTAAAACAAATAGTATATTATTTTATGTGTTTTCCTATACCTTTTTTCCCCCACATATTAATCTATCTTGGAGATCATTCTGTAACAAAACATAAAAAAGGTCCTATGTGTTTTTTGCTAGCTGGATAGTATCCATGCATCCATAAAGGATACCCTATAGCTAGTTCTATGTTGAGAGTATTTAGGTTCTAATCTTTTGTCATCATAAACACTCCTGCACTGAATATCCTTACATATGACCTTATTTCACACATGTGCAAGCATGAAAATAAGATAAACCCATAGGGTATGTAAAATTTTAACTTACTGCCCTTACTGGATGTTGTACTAAATTTATGCTCCTACCACCTTCACCAATGTAAATGTTTTATCAAAGTTTTTTGTTTTTGTATTTCTAGGTTTAAAAAAAACCCTGCTATACCACTTCGATTAAAAAATTTTTTTGTTTTAGTATGAGTGAAGTTAAGCATTTTTTCAAGTTTAAAAACCATTTGTATTTTCTTTTCTGTGACTTTTTCTTACTCATTTATAGGACTTCTTCTATATTAAGAATGATAGCACTTGGTCAGTTATATAGGCTGTAAATATATTTTCTCAGTTTATCACTTCTGACTTTATGTTTTTGCCATGTAGAAAATTTCGATTTTCTTGTAGCTAGATTTGTGGATATTTTCTTTTATGGCTTCTGGAGTTTGCTCATACACAGAGAGATATTCTCTACTCTGATATTGTTACTTTACAATTCTGTTTGATTTTATTTTCTTGGAAAAATCTGTATGTGCGTTAATACACGGAAAGTTTTCTATTCTTGCTAAAATTCTCTTTCCTTTA
>JAVSCE010019982.1:0-114033 GCA_032199065.1 Smutsia gigantea | reverse complement strand
ATTTTCAAAAGATGCAGAAATGAAACATTGCATTTGAAATCTCACAACACCAGTTTTGAGGTACAGACTATGAAGATTAACATGGCGATACTTGTTTCCTATTCCAACATTCCATATGTCTTATCATCAGACATTTTGACATGATGAGAAATTGCACTCATTATTCCTCCTACCTTGAAGACAAGATGACTAGACTGGAGCTACCAGCAGAAAACAGAAGCACGAGATATAAAATCCTCTGAATATTTTTGCAAATGGATAATCATTAGTCTTGCTTTAATATTGCTGCCTTAGGGATATTCCTGTTTACACTGGATCATTAGTAAGCCAATAATCTTTAATCATGCAGGCCATCATTCTCCATCAACCACTGTGTCTGATTATTTTCAGGTACACCTCTAAATTGCATACATCGGATTTTTATCCGTGCAACACCTTGTCTGGTCTGCTTTTATCATTCATTTCTACAAATCAAATCAGGGCATTATAAAACTGGTCACAGACCATTATATAACAATGTTTATTTGCATTTTCTACAAAGGTGACTAGACTTTTCTGAGCGATCATTTTGAACAGGGGCAGTCTTTTCTGAGGAGGCATTCTGATAATCCTATTACCTTATGTTCAAAAAACCCCCTAGGGTTCAAACCTAATCATCCCAACTTTGTGAGCACTTTTAGACTTCCTATCAAGGTCACAGAATACTGGTGTAAAATTCACTCTGTGTTTACCAATAAAGAGGGAAAGATTCTTTTAATCGTCTTTTTACTGAATGAATTGGCCTTTAAAATTGAGCATCATTTACGTGCTCTAAACTTATTATTCAGGGCAACATGTAAATAGATAAGTAGAGGCCAAGGAACATAAAGAAAAGTAACAGGGTATGAAAGCCTACAACAGGACAAGCAAATTAGCACGGTATCTTAAATAATACTAGCTGCAGGCTCTTACACGAATTGAATCCCTCCCAAAATAAAAGCGCTGGAAGTTACAGATGGCAGTAGTCATGTCAAACCACTAAGGACAACCAGTTAACACAGGGCCTTGAAATCTGATCCTTTAAGGAAGCCAGAGGAGGGATGAGCTGTGGCTGGGCACAGATGCTTTGATTGTTAAATTGAAACAACAAATGAAAACAAAATGTGATCATTATGATAAAGGCCTTGAGAGAGCTGACACTGCTCTGCTGGGGACTGAGGCAGGCCATACTTTGCATTGCTGTGAAGCAAGAGTATGGCTGGGAGGTATGGAGGACAAGGAAGCCAGCTCAGAGCATTTAAGAAAAATTCATGTTTTTAGAGGAATTTTCTATTAGCCATGTTGAAATAGGGGATTCTCGACCTCTCCCCATGGTAACATGGCTGTCCAAAGCTCCTCTGGGGCTTTAGGAAGCAACATCCAGGCTCTGAAAGAATCAGTTCTAGAGGCTGCCAACCCTGAACTTCATTTTTTTGATTCTTAGAAGTATCTGCATGATTCTCCACTGCGTAGCAGGATTTACAGGTTCAGTAAAGACTTACTGAAGCAAATCAGTGGAGAGAAGCAGCAGCGTTAAATGCAGAATATGTGTGAAAAGAAATGGAGTCTTATTACTTTTTTTTTTGATATCATTAATTCTACAATTACATGAGCAACATTATGGTTACTAGACTCCCCCATCATCAAGTCCCCCCCATATACCCCATTACAGTCACTGTCCTTCAGCATAGTAAGATGCTATAGAATCACTACTTGTCTTCTCTGAGTACAGCCCTCCCCGTGCTCCCCCCCAACATTACGTCTGCTAATCGTAATGCCCCTTTTTTCCCCTTGTCCCTCCCTTCCCACCCATCCTCCCCAGTCCCTTTCCCCTTGGTAACTGTTAGTCCATTCTTGGGTTCTGTGAGTCTGCTGCTGTTTTTTCGATCAGTTATTTTCTTTGTTCTTATGGAGTCTTATTACTTTTAAATAAGCACCTATAACCAAGCTGGGAAAATGTACAAGTGTGGAATGACAAAAACTACTTTAAGGGCTAGATATGAGTGAACTGAGTTCCCATAGCAAGGGTTTACACGTAAAGAGAGTTTCTGAAATTCCTTACTGAATTCAACAGGGAAACTCTCCCATACAGTTTCTGACTAAATCAGAATTAGCAGAGTCTTTAGAGTAGACACTTTAGAATTAGTGGAGTCTAACTGTAATCAGTTTCTTGGGAACTTAACTCCCCTTCTGCCTGATTCATACAACACACTCAACCAGACAAAATATTCCTCTTAAGAGCCTATTAGATTTAAGACCTCTAAGCTAAGTACTTGGCATTCATTATTGCATTTAATCCTCCTAAGAGCTATAGGAAGTAGCCTCAGGAAGGTTAAGCAAATCACCCAAGGTCGCAGAGCTAGAACCTGACGGAGAACGTCCTCTCTGTCCCCAGCCTCTGCTGTATACAAGCAAACAGGCAGAGAAGTATTCACTAATGCTTTTCATTGACAGCCCTTTCTTTAAGAACCTCAAAGGTAAATTCAGACGCAATTCCTTCCAGGTGGCCAAAGTCAACCTTACTGCAATTGGAATGAGTGGTTTTTTAAAAGTGGTGAATGATAATGAAAATGCCACCAGGCCAGGGAAGTACTGAGAGGCTATCCTGTGCTGGATATCTGATATCTGCATCTACTCCCACTTAGAATCAATCGTCCCCACCATCCCATTCCAAAGCGCCAAGGCTGAAGCCATTTAACAAGGCTACAGCCAGTAAGTGTCCTGATAGAAAGATTCTTCCCTCCCCGTCCCCGAGCTCCCCTTTGGAAAACCAAAACTGTGCAGAGAAACACAAGCCAACGGGCTGGTGTCAGCCACAAGGCTGAAGGAAATGAAGCAGCCGTAAAGGAGAAGCGTTGCTCACCTGACTCCAGGCGCCAGCCTTCCATTTGGGGCATCTTCCTCCTCTGCACTTTCTGTGCCCATTTGGCTTAGCAAGGTGTTTACAGTAATCACTTCCTAAATGGCTTCCATCTTTTGCCATGCAGTAAACATTTCGTTGTTTATGCCCTCGACCACAAGAGACAGAACACTGAAATATAAAGCAATGGCAAGATTGTTTTGTTTCATCACATGGAGTTTGATAAAATCCTGCATGAGAAGATCATGCCTAACAAGAGTCACCATTCCCCCTTTTCCAGTGCCATTTGGATAATACCTCGAGGTTCAACATGGAGGGAAGGCCGCATTGGGGAAAAAATGTCCATAGGATTATGGCAGCAAGCCTGTATGGTATTTTGGGTCACTCCAGAGTGTCTTAATCCTGATAATTTAGGCCAAAACTAAGGCCCACAAACCTGAAATTACCATGAAATCCCGATTTAAAGAAGTCCCACAATGCATTAATAAGGATTCCTTTTGCACATGTTACTTCATGCAATCTTTGATGAAGAGATTTCTTCATAAAATGCCTAATGATTCACTGATTTGGGTAAAGCTGTCTTTCCAAAATACAACTGTGTCCAATTTCATAATTAAATGATTTAAGGAAATTCTTCTGCCATTTTGCAGAGGATAAGCTCTCATTCTCCCAGTCCACTGGGAAGGAGGTGAAAATGGCAAGCCAGAAACTGAAAGGTAAGCTAGCAGGTGAGTCTGTGCCAGTTTGGGGAGAGAGGCATTACCTTTCAACTTTGATCTGTGGGTTCACTGAACTGTTTTAAATGTGACCTTGTCTGACCACATCTAAGAAACTTGACTTTGATTTCAGATTAGGTTTCTCAGAAAGGTTAGGAACCAAAGCGCCTGTGGAGTCAGGACAAAAATTTGGTATGACAGCTTTTGTACCACAGGCTAGAGGCTTGTCCCAGTGAGGGCACTGAGATAACGTCCACTGCCTCATTAGCGATTACAGAAGTCATTACCGCTTGGGTCATAAGCTTGCAGGCTCAGGTTTTCAAGACACATTATTACTCAATATAGCATTTTTTGCTTTTTAGAGGGAAATGAGTTTAGGAATGAGGAACAAAATGTGAAAGCACAATGAAAACAGATTTCAACTGTCATTTCCTTCTATTCAGTATTTCTTATTTCCCCACTAACTTCGTGATTTTGTTAAATTACCAAAGTTCCCTTTTATGCTTAATAGATAAATAGCACCATGTAAAACATGTAGCCTAATATTGATTCAACCACCATTACCAAGTATGCTCAAAGTTATGCCATCCATAAATGTGCCAGACATGTTTTTCTAGTCAACACAAGGCATTATAAAAATTTCTATAGTAGCTAATTTGGCCATAACTTTTTACTATAGGAGATGGAAACATTGCTGTTTTCAATTTGAAATCGAATCGTATGACTATCATGATTTGGAGAAGTTATTCTGGAAATAAAGTCTATAGTGTGGAAGGAAGGAGCCCATTTGAATATCCGTATCCAAACAAAAACATTCATCTTCCAGCCTACAGTGTTTTGATGTATACAAAGACTTTGGGATATAATTCTAGAAGGCTTTAAAATGAAGCTACTAGGAGTATCTCTATAAACCAATGGTCTAATGATGTACACACATAATCTCTATTATTAGTGACTAATTATAATACCTAAAATTTTATTTTGACAAAAATATAATATATGGGCACAAATCAGAATTTCTTTATTCAACAAACATGTATTGAGTACCTACTAAAGTCCAAGAATTGTGCAAAGTGCTGGGAATACAGTGATGAACAATCCCTGCCCTCCTAGAGCTGACAGACCAGAGAGAGAGAGAGACAAGCATTAACCATGATGCCAAAAGCAAACACACACTTATTCACTGAGAAGAGTGCTATGAAGGAAACAGGCTGGTGTGGGTGCACGAGGGCCCCCTGAGGCGTTCCCTGGGGCAAGACCACCCTGAGCTGGCGGGTCACAATAAAGTATTTAGATTTTATTCTTTATCAAATGGAAAATCACTGAAAAGTTTTAAGTCAGAGTAAGACTTAGGTTAGACTGATTCCTGTCTCAAAACTTCTACCTTGACAAGCCAGTGAACAGTGGGTGGGGATACAGCCTGAGTGGAACCAGGAAATGCTCAGGACACTAGTCCGCCTGTCTAGGCAACATGTGATGCGGGGATTAGATCAGGGTGCAGAGTATCGGGGTGGGGGCATTGGTGGATTTAAGGCATATTTGTTACAGGTAGAAAGGATACTTCCTGATGGATCACCAGGCGGGAGTCAGAGTCAGGGAGACTCCCAGGTTTCTGGTATGGGTAACTGGATAGATTGTGATATTTATGGAGACAGGAAACACAGCATTGGGAATCAGGATATATTTGTTTGCAGGAAATAGGGAGAACTTAAAAGGTATGGATTCATGGGTGGCAAAGTGTGCTTGATCAGGGTGAAGAAACTGACACAGTATAATCAGAAGACCATGGTGGACTTAAAGCAAGCCTGCCTTTGGAGGTAGTCATTTCAACGCCAAACAGAGCAAATAAAAGTCATCACTTAACATGAAGGGGAAAGAGAGACTTGGTAGAAATAAGTACTGATTTAGTAATCTGCTGTAGTCATTGGAAGAGGTAGCCTAAAAATAGGCAGCCGTCTACAGAGGCAGAATCGGAAAAGGCAGTGCTTGCTCACATTCATTATGCGTCAGGCACCCCTCTAGGACTTTACACGCTTTATCTCACCTACCATCTCAGTAACCACGGAGAGAGGTACTATCATGGAGACAACTCATGCTTCCAAAATGGCATAACCACAATGCTTTATATGCACCTTTTCCACACGACTTCAAGACAAGTAGATAGATACCTCTCAGGACCAATAACAGCACAATGAAAACAGATTATCAACAACATCACTGATAGCAATTCCTCTGAGGGGCACCATGTGTAACCAACATCTATTGCCCAGAAAATGAAGACAGATGCATGGTTTCTAAATATGATGCCTTATAAATTTTTTAAATATCTGGATTAGCTGCATCCCATTCATTCCCATGTGCATTTTCTTACTCGGGGACTTGAATGGAACTGACTTTGAAAACAGAATGCAATACTTCAGCATGACTCACTATACGTACTGTCGGCCTAAAGTAAGATCTAAAAGCGATAACAAAATTCTCAATGTGTCTGATCAGAGCAAACACTTTTCATTTCATGCTTCCTAACTTACCAATGAAGAAAAGCAGGTGCTCATGGAAATGTTCATATCTAACAGATCTATGAATGGGTCAATTACGATTTCATAAAGAACTTGTCGTTTTGATAATCAAATAAACACAGGTTTCAGTTCTTATATCTAAGGGAAATTTCCATCTGATGATTTCGCACTGACTTTTGCATCAGTATGTGTCACTGAGCTGTAATACATTTAGTGTGTCCCCTAGTACATGTTATCTGTCGGCTACATACCTAGGGTTCTTGCTCTGGGTAATGTTCAATTCTTTAAATTTGCAGCTGAAATGTCTCCTAGATTAACAATAGGACTCTCAGTTTTTTTCTCTGTGGAAACAACCCAAAACTTGTGTCAGAGAATGATTTTTCCCCAACTGTAAGCAGCATTCCCAAACAATGTAATCTCTGCTTGTTTCTTAGAAACTCCAAGGCCCGCATCCCAAATGCCTGGCTTTCAGTCTTTTGTTTCTGTGAGGCCATTCAAAGGAGATGCTTAATGTGGAGCTTGCTCAGATATCGCCTTAACACTTCCCGCGAACTAAGGTCCAAGAGGTTGGAATCCTTGCTTTTCAACTCATCCGGTAGAAAGGAAACTCAAGGCGCTGGCAGTCTGCTGAGAGCCTCTGCCAAGGATCTGCTCTCTCTCAGGTGGTGGCTCGGGAAATGGTGCAAACTGGGCCTGTGCGCTGTCCCTGGCGCTAGTGATGCCCTACAACAGTCCTTTCACTGATGTCGATGGGCAGGGTGTCTCAGTCAGCAAGAGGCCAGCAGACAACCCCAGTGTGTCCGCCTGGATGGGAAGGGCTGATGACCAAGAGAGAATGGGATTTCCAGGCTGGCTGAGGCTGCCAAGAACACAGACATCGAAATTAAGAGGGCGGACTACATAGAACTGGTAAGGACACCAGAAGGAAGAAAGGAGCAAGGAGGGGAGGGAGGAGATCAGGGATGCACACAGACCCGGCCAGAAGGGAACTTGTTGACGGGCTGGAAGATGCTGGGGCCTAGAGGAAGCATGGAGGGGTGGCTATGGACCAGGACTGCCTGCGTTATTATAAATGCTTGATACATAAGGTTAATGGACAGTCCAGGAGGATGGCCCTAGCAGAGTGTCTGGGCCCAGTTCTGTATATCTAGGCAAACCCCATCTCCAAGTGGTCCAGATGCATGAGATTTGGTTCACATGAACTGTGTTATGCAGGATGCTAATCAACTAGTCCGTATTTCCAAGACCAGGATTGGCTGACAGGTTAGAAATAAGGAAGAACTGAAAGTCCAAGAGGAAGGTCACATACTGGAAAACACTACCAGGTTAAATCAAGACTCCTAATCTAAGGATTTTGACTATCAGGTAGCTTAATGATTACTCTAAGACTGGTGGGCAGAGTTCAGTTTTGAGACAGGAGACTGAACTGATTATTATTCAAGGCCTTTCCCTTATGATTCTTTAAAATATGAAAATAACATCTAAATTCCTTCATTTAAACATTATTCAGTTGTGTCTTTTCATAACAACAAGCTCTTGTCAATTCTACTCTCATTCTGACAAAACATAAACTTGAACCTCACCTGGAAAGGACACTCTCAGAAAGGATGCGATGCTTGAACCAGGTTCAGGACTACCTTGCCAGTTACGGTGACGAACAAAGTAAGTACTGCATGAGCGCCACGCCATCCAGAAAGGCAAAGCGATACCAGACGCACCCCTCTCCAGTGCGCATCCGCTCCACCAGAGAGAGTGAGCACAGGTAGAGACTCAGGGATCAAAGGTTCAGACACTGCTCAGTGGAAACCTAGAAAACCATGTGGGTTTGTCACATAGGAAAAAAACAGTAGCTGCAACTCACACATGTTTATTTACTGTCCTCCATGCTGCAGACAGCCAGCAAATATTTATGGAATTGAATGAACACATGAAAGCTGTGGCCATCAAAGAAGAAATGTGCTATAAACTAAATGTCAGATTTTCCTTAAAGTCACAAAGAAAGAATCACCTGAGATCTGACCACAGTGCTAACACTAAACTAATTTGGCAAAGTTGTTCAGATTCAAAACCCCACCTCAAGAGAACTCTTTCTTTTGGAGCAGAACTATTAGAAATCATAGTAGTTAGCTTTTATAGAACTCTTACAATGAGTGGGAAACGGGGCTGTTATTTAATCCCAATAGCAATCTTGTGGCTCAGGCATATTAGGATTCCTTTTAACAGATAAGGAGACTGAAGATTAAAGAGGTGACATCACTTGCTCATGGTCACAGACCAGGAAGCAGGAGAATTAGGCTCAAACATAGCACGTCCCTCTCCAGAGCCACCATTTTTGTCCTTAAGGAATACTGAAGAAAGGGCCTGGTTAAGAGAATAGGATGCTCACCTCTGCTTACCTAAAGCAATAACAGAAAGCAAGGGCCTCAAAGAAATGTCTCTTATTCTAGAAACTTCTGATTCCTTAGTCTTCCAGAACACAGAGGCTATGCGATGTTTGTATTTCTGACTTTGATCATTTCTTTGCAAGATCTTTAACACCTTGGGAAGTAAGACGTTTTGAGAAGCAAACATACAGTCACATAAATAAAGGGCCACATTTCCTTTTAGCCAGCGCCACACCTTGATTTTCTCTTGCCCATCTTCCAAAGTTTATTCATCCTCTGGGGCCTGCCTGATTCCACATGGTGAATGACGGTTTTTGTTCACTGCTGAATGGCTCTTGCATGCTCATGGAAAGAAGGTTGCAGGTTGTAAATTTGGCCTGTGTATTGACCAAGGACTGATCTCTCGTATGTCTGAACTCAAAGATTATTCAGTCCATCTATGTATTTTACAAATTCAACCCTAGAGAAAAGGAGACGTGGCATGCTCAGTCACCCGACAAGGAAGGAGTAATACAGGCTTAGGACTATGAGCTTCTGACCTAGCACCAAACACTATCTGGTGCCAATTGCACCAGGGATTTGTGGCCAGGTTCTGGTGTTCTTCACGGTGCTCAAGAACAGCTAACCAGACACCTCGATTCTTTCTATTCCAAGTCAGTCATGCTTACAAAGGGCTAACATGATGGGTAGGGACTAGAAGGGCAGGTAAGAGATTCTGCACCTCTGGCTCTGATGGACTGCAAACACCAACATGAACAGGAGTGAGTGTAACAATCACTAGCCCTAAGGTACCAGTCAAGAACAAATTCCAAGAGGTGGATGCGTCTGGGTGCCAGCACAGGGAACAACAGCGCACAGCTCGTCTTCACTTTGCTCTAACTTGCAGCGCTTCAAGGCATGGATCTGGAGTCGAACAGATATAGACTGGAGTGCCATCTGCCATTTTACAGGGCTGCGATTTGGAGCAAATTTCTTGAACTCTCTCAGCTCATATGTGTTCTCTACACAACAGGGATAACAGCCCTGTCTGTACTCCGCAGTATGTCACAATTAAGTAAGATAATGCATTCAGACAGAGCTCATGGGGTTTTGGCCCCGCAGTTTAAAAACCAATACACGTTCATAGTCACCACTTCTGCTTCTGTTCAGCGGAGTATCTCAGAATTATCTGCCAACATGTGGTCAAAAGGTGAGTATTTTTAAGAAACATATGTTAACTAATAGAGTCTAAGATTAACATTCTAACACAGACATTGCTGAGTGAAGGAGGGACTCAGTCTGGCAAAATCTCACCCCTGTGAATGGGTGAAAAGCATTCCTTTCCAAAGGTTACAGAGAAATCACAGAACAGATATCAGTGTTGAATATTCCTTCTCTTCTGTGGTGGCATTTTCACTCTCATAGACTATTGCTTATTAATATGGTTTCGTCTCACCAGACAGGACAGGAAGACCAGAAAAAGAAAGACACCACATGTGAATGCCACATCTCTTTTCTACTCCATCATTTCCTGCTCAGACTTATTATCTCAAGAACTACTTATGTTTCTCATTTGGTTTTTGTTAAGTTATTTCTTTAAGTGTCCTGAAACACAGGATTAACATCAGTGACCACCACGCCTGAATACATTTTCCCTCACTCCCGTGCTCTACACAGCTTGGCTGTGGGAGTGGCCCCAGATCTTTGTGACAAAGCAGATCTCTGCATTCGCGGGTGTGAACACATTTAGGGGAGTTTCTATAGGGCTGCTCACAATACAAGAACGGCTCTGAACGGGGACATCAAGGAACCAGAATGACTGAGGAAGAAGAAGAGAGAGCTTTGCCAGGAAACAAGGGCTCTGACTTCAGGGCGTAAAGCCAGTGTTGACAGGCCTGCCTGATGGCTGTTTATGTCCAGGACCACCATGGCACTTATTACCATGAAAAGGAGCTGAGAAAGCATGAGATTGGCAGGGAACACCACGGAAGAAAGCAGAGGCGGGAGTCATGTTCGTCGCAGCCGGATGGGGCATGAGTCCATCCTTCCATCCCAGCTGCTTCCAACACCCCCAGCCTTCGCGGTGTTACAAAGGTCTAAGACTGTGGGAGAAAAGGAACTCAGATTCACACGTCAACTCTTGGAGCACACTTAAAGGCTGCTGTCAATATTATAGCCAAGTAGGTGGCCTTGCATATGACTCACAAGGGAGATGGCCGGGCTAGGCACACAAGGCGAGACAGAAAGAGGTGCTGCCCACCTCCCACTACCCTCAAGAAATATGAGGCATAGGGCTCTTCAGCTGCCTTCCCTTAATCTCCTAACATAATAACTTTGTCTTAGAGGAGGAACAATGTTAAATTGTTACATTTTAACATTTAACACTTAGTGTTAAATGTTAACATTAAATATAGCAGCATATGAAATTAGCCATGCAAGTTGTAAAACCCAAACTGGGGATCTTTTTGTTCTGCAAGACAAAAAACAGAAGACAGAACCAAAGCCAAGAGAGAAAGCAAAACCAAGAGACTGCAGAGCAGCAGCTGGCGAATTCCACCCTGGCCACATCCAGTGGTGACCCAGGAATCTACGGCATGTGCCACCCCCGGGCCCTGTTATCCCAGCATGCCCTCTGGTTCCCCAATCCCAAGCACATTGACTATTTTTATGTGACTTCCTTTCCCTTTCAAGGTTATATGGGATGATTATTTGTAAGCTGACTTCAGCAGGATGATGACAACAGTATTTTTCAGGAATGCAGCAAGGATGGTACAAGGACCCACACTCTGTGCTTGGACGGGATCATGAATGAAGGCAGTCTGGAAGACAGGAAGGGTAGTAGGTGAGATACTTGTTCCAGTATCCTTACTCTCGGCTATTATAGGGAAGTGAAGAAGTATCTGAGTAAGTAATTGATGGAAAAGCTATGGCTGGTGGGACTGGTGACCAAAGTTGCTCAGTGCCCAGAAGGTGGCTTATGACTGAAGGCCCAGGCTGAAGGGTTCAAGGCTGCCTGGAGGTGTCATTCTGCTAGAAGATGACAATGCTCAGTAACACTCACTCATGACTTAATGCTACCGTCACAGGCAATCAGGAGCAGACCCAGGAAGCAAGAATCACCTCTGGGAAGGCTTCTGCAGAAAAGCAATCCATGCCGATTGTCTTTGACCTTTCACCTACTTAACCAGTGTCTAGCCCCTGAACCTCTTTCTCCTCCCAAAGAGCTAGTCTATGTGATATTCAGTCCTTCAAAACTTTCCAGGACAAATTTCATTCCACTGTACCCTTCAGTCTTACTTTCTCTGCTTCTCTGGCCCTTCTTCCATTAGCTTGGTGTGAAAAGAGTGATCTTCACATGCCAACATGTTAAACATCTTTCACTGAAAAATCTGCAACTCTTTTGGGAAAGTAGTTCATATAATTGATTTGCTTTGGGTGGATATTAATGCCACCTCAAAACAGATATGCATACATATCTGAGCCTGTACCCAGGGAAGCATTCTCAGCACAAGGGAAAAAGCCATCTTAACCACACCGAATTAGAGGCTCATCCCCTAACTTTGCAGTGCTCTGTTGGGCGTTCAAATAGGGCCTAGTGGTTGTCAACAGGCACTGTCCTTGGTGGCTTTTCCAGCCTCCTCCTCATGCTTACCTTCATAAAGAAACAGCTCAAAAGTACCGCTATGAAAAAGTGAGATGAGAGATAAAAACCAGCTAAAATGTGATAGAACACTTACAAGTGGCTAAAATTATGTTTGATGGTTTTCTGTGAATTTAAATGTGTCCTACACTACTCTGAGATTTATTTAAATAGAAACCCAATGGTTGAGGCAGAAGAGTGTGGTAGGTATGAACGCAGTTTTGGAATCAATCAAACCTGGTTTGACCAGTAATTACTATCTCTTCCTTTGTGATCTTAAGCAAGATGCTTAACCACAGCAAGCATCTCTTTCCAGTTCTGTTCAATAGAGATATGAAATGAGGAATAAGCATCTCAGACTTAATGTGTCCACATCAGAAGTCCTGACCTTCCTCCACAAATCTCTTCTTCCTGTAGTCTTCTCCATTTCACCCAAAGGGACTCTACCCTTCCACTTGCTAGTACACAAAATTTGGAGTCATCCGATCCCTCTCATTCTCTCAGACTCCATATCAAACTCTCGGCTAATACTCAGTCACTACCTTAAAAATACATCAGACTCCCCCTACGTCTCACCATTTCCACAGTGAACGCCAGTGAGCCGATGTGGCTCCCTGATGGTCTCCCTGCTTCCACCTTTGTTCCTCCCATAACTTCTTCTAAATTCAGAAGTCAGGGCCAGTCTTTTCAAACAAATTATATTCCTACTGACTCTCCCATTCCCCTCCCGACCTTCCAGTGTGTCTTCCTACCTCACCGAATGTGAGCAAAGATCCTGCCCATGGTTTGACACTTCCTTTTCTCTCTTTCCCCCATGATATACCTCCATGTTCCCCTCCCTCAGTCTCATCTCTCATTTCATACCCTAACACCCACCCCTCTCCCTTCCAGCCACACTGGCCTCCTTGCTATTGCTAAGGTATGCCTGGCATACTGCTATCTCCTGGTCTTAACCTGGAATACCCCTCTCTTGGGTATCCACGTGGTTTGCTTTTGTGTTTTCCCATATCTCTGATCAAATATCATCTTCTTAATAGAGATTTGCCCTACCACCTTAAAATTAGTTCCCATCTCCTCTTCCATGTTCTTTTCTATCTCTCATCTCTTATTTTTATCTAAGACATTATCTCTTTCACAACATATATTTTACCTTTTTTGTTTTGTTTGTTATTTATAGGTTATTCCCCCATCCCCAACTAGTAAGGTTGATGACATTAAGAATTTTTATGTTTTGTTCACTACTATGTCCCCAGGGGCTAGAGCAGAGCCTGGTTTATAGAAAACACTCAACTATTTATGGAGTACACAAAACAATGGATGAACGAGTGAATGAACAGTATCTCATAGAACCTAGAGCCACTTATCTCACAAGAATTTGTAAGGATTAAATAAATACCCCATGCAATGCTCAGTTCATGGTAAGGAGCCAATCAATAACTACTGCTCTCTCCTATCTCCTGTGTCTACTCAGTCCAAAGCTGACTAAGTACTCCAGAGGTTTAATATTTAATTCATAGTTACAGAAATACGGCACAGGGGACATCTAAGAGGAAGGTTACCTGACAATGTAATACAAGATAAACAGCAAGTGGCAGAAGGTAGGGACTCAGGATATGACACTGTCCTGCAAAAGCAAGACTAACCTTGAAAGTGTGACTCTGAGCCACTGAAACCATCAGATACCCTGAACGTCCGATAATGCTTTTCCTCCTCAGAGATGTCACGTAAGAATGACACTTTTGCCTGATAGAAAAAGGTAGGTATACAGACTGAAATCAGAGTATAAAGCAATGTAGTGGACAAGAATGGATCCTTCTAGGCCAAGGACTGCCTATCTCCATTCTGGCTGGAAACATCTACAAGTTAAAAACTGAAGATTTGCACTTCTGTTCCAAAACAATATGCTTAAGTTTGATCCTGATTTATTTAAATGCTTCCTTTCATTTAGAAAAAGGCTCTTAAAGTATAGGATATCCAGGACTATAAAACCAACATCAAGCCTGAGATTTTTAACTGTAGAGTGAATCTGATAGGAATGAATCACTGCCACCCTCATGCACAGTCCCTACGATCTAGCTACCTCAAGCCTCTCTATTAAGTAGGGTAATTGTCACCCAAATATTAGGAGCAGACTGTATCTCGAAAGATGTAGTTTCTTGGTTTTCTTAGACCTTTCCTTATTGATGTACCAATTCACGTCATTCTAGGGTGCTGTAACTGTCCAAGCTCTGAGTTCCATTGAAAAGCACTCAAAACCAACTGAAGTGCTAAAATTGTTTTATTCAAAAATGTGAATATTCAGCTGCCTCTAACTTTTGATAAGTAAAATAAAACCAGGAACCTGGCCAAAAACCCTTGGGAAACATTCAGATCCTAAGGACTCAGCTTCAATGGCTTTTAAAAAGCAGAGGAAGTTTCCACTTGGGTAAGAGCTTGTTTCTTTCATGTCTCACAAATCAAAATTAATGTTTCTGGAAGTTCTGAAAGCCCTACTGGAGAAGAAGTAGAAAAGCATGGGGCTTGGGAGTTGGTCAGTTCTGGATCCAAGAGTTACTGATTGTATGATGTTGGGAAACTTGCTTAGCCTCTCTGCAGCTCAGTTTTCTTACCTTTACTGTGTAAAGGAGGTCCCCTTTACAGGAATAATACACACAAAGTAGGCCCAGGGCTTGGTTCACAGCAAGTGCTCATTAAATGGGGGCTTTTGTTATTATTTCTCCACTTCCAGTCAAATCTATCTGACAACCGTAGGTGCACACTTTTATGTGCCACATCAAGAAATGGAAAACAACTGGTCATTACTCGGTGATTGTAATGTGGAGAAACTCATTTATTTGGGAAAGCGAGCTTTTCAGTGGTAGCTGCATCTTCTCATTTAGTCAGGGGAGATTTTCTTGTGTTCAATTTATAGCCTAGAATCACTGGTAAGATAATAATTGAGTAAAAGGCAAAACTCAATTTCTAATTTTAAAGAGATTTTTACACAGTCCACTGATAGTTTAAGATTCCTGTGAATCCCAGGACGTGGCATCCACGTGATTTATGGAGAACCAAGATCACTTCTACATGGGGCACTGGTGGGCATGTCCTCTTTTAATAAAATTTTCCGTGGTCTTCCATCAGATAAAGTTTAAATATTGTGGGAAGAGTCCAATATTTCATTAGTACATAGGTCCTGCCATAAAAATTCTCTGAGTTAATGACAGTGTCTTGGATTCATTCTGCTTGTCGTTCCTCTACCGTTGGATTTCTTTTCTAGTTTGAAAGTTTGGAGTCACAACTAGTATTTATGGCCATTGTCAGTGACCTTTTTGAAGGAGAAGAACTGAGATTGATTCCCCTTCTAGGGCCAAGAGCTGCATCATGTAACATATTCTCTAGCCCACCGGTGTCAAAGTTGAGCCTGCGATTCTGAGCGTATGTATTGTGTCTCTGTGGCATGGCGGCTGGAGTAGGCAAACACACAGCACTCACTACCTGCTAAAGCAGGAGATATTTGCAAAGTGGAAAAGGGGAGATATGAAAAGGCAGAACTTCCCTAGAAGCTCATGTCCTGAAAAACCACGTTAATGCCACACATCTGGAAAAGCTGACCATATATGCACAGCTTCCTTTAATGGGTTAAAACAAAACAAAACAAAACAGTTGGTGGAGAAATTACTGACGGTGAAAACCTGGTGACCACTACAACATAACCATTTATTTTCCCTGAGAGGAAGAAGGGAACAATTTATTCTCAAAGACTTTCATGATTTAAAGAAACAGAGATTTGGTATCAAACATATTTGGGAAATGCTGCAGACTATCCCTGCCTAATATTCTCCTGGGAGAACATGAGAAGACAAGTTGTGCTGTAAGAAATCCATAGAGCTACAGTGAAGAGATGATGTTACCCCCCAGGGGACATTTTGCCATGTCTGAAGACAATTTTGGTTATGGTGACCGAGAGGACATGCTGCTGGCATCTAGTGGGAAGAGGCTAAGGGTGTTCCTAAACCCTCTATAATGCACAGACCAGCCCCTCCCAACAGAGAATTATCTGCTCCCAAATGTCATTAGTGCTGAGGTTGGGAAGCCCCACTGCATACCTGTTTATAGCCCACGGAATACCTTCTGAACTATTGTCTTAGTCCCCAATCAGAAACTCAATCTGCAGCTTCCTAGATAAAATGCAAATTTGGAATCAATCCTACTTTTAAAAGGGTACCCAAAAGAAAAACCTAAATAATCAAATCTAACACCAAATCCTAGATATAGTTGGACCATTACGTATGTGCAAATTTTATCATAGATGAGGAAATGCCATTAGTTTACAACAAAAATAAAGAAAACATATACTTATGAACTATCAGAACAACCCAAGGGGATGAACGAGTTAGAGTAACCCTTGTTTTCTTAGAAATGCCCATCTTCATTTATGCCTTTCTTTCCAAAGTTGGTCTCTGCTACCAGAGCTGCTACGCATAATGTCTGTGTCATACTGAGCACAGTTGGACACATCTGCATCTCTCTCTCTCCTCCTCCAAAAGAAAAAAAAAACAATGAGTAACACTGCCTGTTGGTTTGCAAAATCATCGTCTGGTAAGACAACTTTGAGACCTCATATTTTCAGCTCATCCTTGAAAATCTTTGACCTTGATAGCTTCCTTGTGATCTCACATAGTATTTCATGGAAAGTTCAACTTGCCAGAGGGAGGTGTTTTCTGATAGCTAACCAGTGTCATTCCACAGGGCTTGCCCCTGTGACTTCAGCTTTGGCTTCTGATTATGAGTCCTTTCTGTCCTTACCAGGTGTCCCCTAGGGTTTCTCAACCTTGGCACTATGTCAACATTTTGGGTGAGATAATTCTTTGTTGTTGGGGACTGTGGTGTGCACTGTAGGTGACTTGGCAATACCCCTGGCTTCTCGTCACTAGATTTCAGTGGCACCCCCAGTCCATTTGTGGCAACCAATACCTCCAGACACTGCCCAATGTCCACTGGAAGT
This sequence comes from Smutsia gigantea, assembly GCA_032199065.1. NCBI lineage: Eukaryota > Metazoa > Chordata > Mammalia > Pholidota > Manidae > Smutsia > Smutsia gigantea. The sequence goes on along the minus strand of JAVSCE010019982.1, from coordinate 96,930 downwards.
TAAAAAAAAATCAACCCAAGTGAAAAATCACTGAATTATCCCAAGGTTTTCAAAAAGTCCCTCAACAAGTTCTCAAAACAGAACTGATTTTAATTGACTTGAGGGTGTAGAAAACACAGAGCTTTTTTGTGGATGGGAGTGTGCAAGGGCCTGTTGAACACCAGTCCAACAAGATAAAGATCTTAGGCTAAAAGGGTTGGCAAGCCTGGTCTATAGAGAACGTAACATGTACAACGTGAAGTCAACTCCCACATGCAGCAATGAAGATCCCAAGTACAATAAATAAACACACCCCTCTGGGCAGCACTTCCAACCCTGACGTCATGTCCGTGTCCGGCCACGGCTAAGGATTCCTAGGTATTACACGTTTCATTAAGAGACAACCGATGGCAAAGAAATAACAATTTCACTAATAAAGAGCAAATTGCAATGCAGAAACAGATGAGTTGGTAGAACGAGGGCATTTTATTAAGTGCAAGGGAAACAAATGGCACTGTTTTGGAAAATCTTTAGTTTTCAAAGGAATCTGGGCTTTGAACCGGGAGCAGTGGATAAAAAAGGTGAGTCTGCATAAGGCCAAGTGTTTACTGGAATTTACTGGCAAGACTTGAAATGAAAGTTTGGATTTCCCTGAGAAAAGAGGAACAAAAAAACACACCATTCCCAGAGGCCTTTCTTATGAGCTGCCTGGCTGGGAGGGGAAGCAGGGAGGGAGAGAGAGGAGACAAGAAGAGAAAGTCGTGGGAAAAAACTCCAACGAAGACTAGGAAAGATTCTGTTTATGCAGAGTTCTGGCTAGAGCACCTGTTCTTCTTATCAGACAGTACAAAGCTGAGATTAAAAATGGCTTCTGAAAATGTGGCAGAACATTTAAAGTCCTGAAGCAAATCCAGACCTCCTCTTTGTTTCCTTGTGAAGTAAAATACACACTCTGAAATATTTATGTTTAAGAAATTTAAAAAAGTAACTTACTCTCAAAAATTTCAAACTTCAAGAAAATTGCAAGAGTATCACAAAGAACTCCCTATCCACTTTACCAGACTCTCCAACTACCAACATGTCTGCCTATTTACTCTTTCCCTATGTGAATACGTGTACGCCACTATTATTTTGCCATTTCTTTAACAATTTGAGAGCAATCTGAAAACATGATGTTCCATCATCTCTAAAACTCCAGTTTCCCTAAATCAAGGACAGTCTCCTACATAAATACCGTACAACTCTCCACATCAGGAAATCACCATTGATATACCACCACCATTCAATCCTATGTGTTTCTTTTTAATGATTCCCTCCTACAAGTTAGGTCTTTATTTTCATATTTTGAGGCCAATGTAATAAGGATTTCACTCCTGAGTAGCTGGACTCACTCATTCATTCATTTTGATATTGTGCACAGTATGCCTACTTTGGGTAAGAGACCAAGCTTGAAACAGCAGACCTCTTCAGCCCAAAGGAAATTAAGGTTTGGGGCAATTAAATAAAAGATTGGGCTAACAGGTTTTCACTTGAGACATAGTGGCTACATCTACATTTCTTCCTTGGACCTGAAGCAAACCAATTGTGTTTTCCATTTTCCCTCTCTTCATCTTACCCAGTTCCCTAAGCATAACCAGGACTTATCATTTACTGCCACAGAGGAATACAGCAGTGTTTGGGAGACTAAAGGGTGAAGAAGGGAAGAGAATGCAAGAACAGAACTCACAGTGGTGGACTGTCCACCTAATGGGAAAGAACATTACTTAGCCTTGCTGAGTTCGACCCATATAGCTTAGTTTCAGCTGAAGAAAGAGTTTGGAAGGTATCTCAAGGCATTTCTTATATTTTATTTCAACCAGAGGGTTATTGGTATGAGATCACTTTTTAATACATTTTAATTTCATAATTTTTCATAATCCACTTGTATTGCAGCAGCATTTTACATTCACAACAACACTCATCACCGAAATCATCGGCACATCCCATAAGTGGTTTTAACAAATCTGATCTACTGGCCTGACTATATATCTACTGAACAAAGAAAATGCTTAGATTTATTACCTCAAATTATTCCATTTCTCTTTGCAATATTAAAATCTCAGAAACATCACCCAGTGTGTGCTTAATAAATATTGGCTGCTTTTTTCTTAATCTTCTGAGAAGCTCAAATCTTGCTCTTCACTTGGTTTGATTTTAAAAGAAAAGTTTTCTCATATTCATTCCTTTAGAGCTTTAAGCAAAATTCTTTAGGTCAAGAATTTCAGCATGTTTCAAGTAGTTACAATTTGGGAGAACAGAAAATCTTAAGGTGTAAACCTCCTCTTTCTATAGAGGTTTCATTTCACTGCTTCACCACTAAGCAATATGAGGGACTTGTATCTTGATTAAAACCAGGGGCTTGAAAGTCAGAAAGTCCTGGGTTCAAATCCTTGTTCAGCCACTTCCCAACAGGGTGACCCAGAACCAAGTAAACTTCTCTGACGGTGCTAACTTCATCAAGTAGAGGATTACATTAGATAATGTGAGTTGCTTTGCATAATCCTAGCAAAAAGTAAGTGCTCCAAAATGTAAATGATTGCTATAATAAAAAAAATCAAGGCTCTCCCTATAATTTTGGAAGGAAACCCACTGTGCAAAACTAAGTGAGGGGAAAACAGCTCTTTTGTGTATAACTGAAGCTATTAATTCATCCACTTCCCGAGATACTTCAGAAGTGGCTTAGCAAGAATTATTTGACTTATTTCCCATTTTAATGCATAGATAACCTGACAGTGTGCATAATAAATTAATAAGTGCCTCTAAAAACAGACCACCTGATTGCTTTATAGTTTCATTTAAATATTACCCAAAAGGAAAAAAAAACCAACCAAACTATCTGGCCACCGGAAAAGAGAGTTGATGACATCATCAGTTAATTTGCAGCCAATGTTGTGGCACACATTGAAGTTTCTGGGAGCATTGGTGTGGGGTGTGAGTGTACGTGAATCCATACAAGTTTTCTTAACGCAGGCAAGGCTACGTTTTGTGAAGTTAAATGATGGCAATTACAGTGTGATGGGGACATTTATTGCCTAAACTCTCACCCCTCTGAAACGTCTGTGAAACAGAGCCTTAAAGCTAATCTGCTCCTTTACCCTCAGAGCTGAGTGACTACGAAGACCTACCTTCTTGAAACTCATCCTTCAAAGATGGAAAGATCTCTTGGAATTCAAGCTTCTACAAGGTGGCTACCTGGTGTTTCCATTTTTGCCTTCTCCTACAAAGCATCAATCAAGCCCTGCCCTTTCAGCCCACTGAACACATAAACACTCTTTCTCCTTAACTGAACTTACTGCCATGATGAACTTGAACTCTGAGATGCACAAGAGGAGAGTATGTTTTAACAGCTGCTTTTACACTGAAGCCCTGGAGTTACTACTTCCAAGACAGCTGGTTCTGATAAGCCCTGTTTTCTGATAAGCCCTGTTTTCTCTAATGCCCAGCTGTCAGGGAACACCCCTGAAGTGTTCCAAAACAAAAGCACAGAATAGAAACAGGGCAAGGGAATGGTACTCACTGGATGCAAGGGCATCCTACACAGGGGCTCCTTATGTGCTGACATAGGTTTTTCTCCCCAGTTTATTTTTATAAGTTTGTTGATTCTTGGCTAGTTGAATAATAATTGCTAACGATGCTGTGTTGCCTGAGGTTGCCCTGTCCACCAGCCACAGGTAGCTGTTTAAATTTATAGAGAAATTAAAATTAAATATAGTTTAAAATGCAGTATCTCTGTTGCACTCAGTCATCCTTCGATCACTCAACATTAGCCACATGGGGCAAGTAGCTGCCACAGTGGAAAGCAAAGAGGGAGGACATTTCCATCATTGTAGAGAGTTACTAGACAGCACTGGCCAAGGCGTAACCTCTTTCTAATAGGAGAAAGGGGATGCAGGTCTGGCTAAGAATGGCGTTGCATCAACCCATATTATCTCCCATACTACTTCCCGCACATTCTTTTATTGGCTGCCAGCGTTCTACTTTATAAATTTCTGGAAAGGGAAGTTGTGGTCGCTAAAACCATCCATGGAAAACTTTAGAGGAAGCAAAACAAGAGACTAAGTGGTGGTGTGGGAATCACACATTCAGATTTTTTTTTTTATTGGTACCCATTAAATAACAAAAGACGGAATGTACCTCAGCCACAACTCTCCACACTTGTGGGAAGGAGGCTGAGGATCCCAGCAGGGAGAGGCAGAGATGCAGGCCCTCCACTCAGACCACTGACCTCCGACCTGCATTCTAACATAAAGGTAAAGAGAAGCGTACTGAGGTAGGGGTTTTTTTAAGACTCCATGCCAGCAGCAATGGAGCGCTGGTCACTGAAAATGACAGGGGAATCACACATTTAAAAGGAAAGATAGGATCGCCAATTTACTGAACAGGATCATAAGCAGTTAGGAAGATACATGCATGCCCTGAGACCACTTGGTATTTTTATTTTTATGGTTGTAGTGAGACTGCTGGCGGGCGTAGGGGGAAAGTCATTCTTTAATAACATGCGCAGTTAGTTTTATTCGTTTAATACCATGTTTTCTTTCTCCACTGGAATGAAGAGCTCTGCTTTGGTCATTGCTGCCTCCCAGCAGTTAGAGCAGTACCTGGCCCACAGTAGGCACTTAAGAAGCATTTGCTGAAAAAATTAGTGGTTTTTTTTTTTTTAAGGAATAGCCCAAAGTTTTTTACCCTATAATATAAATCTTCCTCAACTGCCTTCCCTAATCAGGATTCCCTCCCAGCCAATTAGACTTTGGACTCACCCTCCACCTCCCACTCCGCATTCCAAAGTTTCCATTCCTTAGGGATACCAGAGGGCAACTCAATGACGTGGGGCAGCGAGGGGACCTACACTCCTCCTCAGAGTCTAATAACCCTCCTACCGCTGCTCTCCCAACCTTTGGACCGCTTGAACTGTAAGAATAGAGATCTGTCAGGCTGTCATGAACTATCAGCTGTCAGAAGGCAGAAACAGAGTCTGAGAAGCACCCAATCGCTGTAAACAATTAATTAATTAATTAATTAATTAATGCCCGCGAAATCTGATCTCCAATGAAACAGACACAGGCCAGTGTTTTGCTCGCTTTGAACATGTTTAAGATGCATGATTTATAGAGTTTTAATCTACATTGAATTTAGGTGAACTTTGTGATTTCATATTTTGTCATGGTTTGATTTATACTCCATATTGACAGGGCCAAATAATGTGTTTCCCATTTCCTCTTCTTAAAAGGCACTAGCAGCATGTATGTGTCTTTGTTAGGAAAAAAATCTTAAAAAAGGCATATGCATTTAATATGATATCCCTTATAGTCAGAATGTCTGGATCATCTTCCTAATCTGGCTAATGCGATACCTTTAAAATGAGAGGAAGAGAGATAGATGTCTTGCCATTCTCTAAACATAACCAGTTGTTTGAAGTGTTCATAACTACTGGTCATGGAATTACCCAACAACCGTAATCACTTTGGATTTTGTGTTGTTGGAGTCAAATGGACAATGTCAGTATTAGCTAAATGAAATTGAGTGCACATGCTGCTTGAGTTCTAAGCGAACCCTTTATTGAATATAAAATAGGAGTGTAAAAAATTCATCCTGAACATGGATTATTTCTATCAAAATGAGCAGGATTAATATAGTCGGTATATTGACACTGAACTTGTCTGACTAAACTAGATTATCACACAGTCGAATCGATTCATAAAAACACCTCTCTCATGGTGTAACATGGGTGCTAAATGTGATGGGCATTTGCTTACCTTGGCTTGGGACACAGTAAATACTCGGTAAAAATTATCTATCTATCATCATCTGCTTTGGAGAAGTTACCTTATTCAGTGCCTTATAAATAAATCTCAGATTCACATGGGGACCCTCTTATTTTGGTCCTTTCACACTCAATTATTCTCATAAACTGCATTGCAAAATGGAGCTTCCGTAGAGGAATGTGGGACCGGTAGGCACTTAGGGTCATCTTTATAATTTTTTGGAAAGTATAGCCTTTTTAAAAACTTCTAAGTTTATTGTTATAGTATTTTCTTTAGCAGGAAATGTTTTCTGAAATGTATCACAGGTGAACAAGTAACAAAACTGACAAATGCTGCAAGTCGTTTACAGTTATCTGAACACAAAGAATAGGTGTGATCACATTTTTGCACATTAGCTTAGCTTTTTCCTGCACCTAGATTCTCTAACATGTTCAGGACCATTTCTTCTAATTATTTGTTTGGTCTTCTAGCTATGTTTTATCATAATCCACAAATTCAATAAATGGAGCATTCATATTTCATAGTGGAGATTCAATGAATCCGGACAGCAGTATTAGAAAAGAAAAAAGAACAAATGTTAAGCCTCATATATTTTTGTTTATATCACTAAGCATCATTTCCAATTCAGAAATATTTTTTAAAGTATCCCTTTAAATTACATATTTTAAACTACTGAATTACATAAAGCTTGCCACTTGGCTACTCAGATTTGGGAGAGGGATGGTACAGGTTGGAGGGGATTTACAAAATTAAAAGCATATCTTTTTAAACCCAAAAGAAACCTATACAAGCATTTCTAATCCACATACCCTATATGCCTTTACAGTCTACTGATAAACACTAATTTTAAAACATTGTATATAACATTAAATAACATGGAAAAAATAAATATGTTTTATTATATAAACACAGAAATCTGTACTGCTAAAAATATTCAGATAATACGAGGCTTGGCTGCTTAAAGCTGTATTCAGAAAAGATAGTAGTGATATTTACATGTCTTATTTTTGCTACAGATAGATGCAGTGAGGTGATAAAATATTGATGACAGACATTTGCTCTTCCTACCTGTAGAAGTTGCAAACTTTAATGTGAAAATGAGGTAGACACAAATTCATAAGTTGGCTAGGCAGAAAGAAAAGCACAGTTCCTCTGTGAACTCATAAATTCTTATTATTTGCGTTGACAAGCATTATTCCAAAGCACCTAAAGTAAGGCTCAGAGAACACTTTTAACTTTTGGGTTTGTCATAAAGAACTCAAAAAAACACAATTTCTCCTAAGGAGAATCACAGATTATCGGCGGCAATGCAAACAGGAATATTACAGGGCTGTCTTGAACAGGTCACACTATGTAGCAACGCTTTTTACTTTAATTTTCTCCATGAATCAGCTTACTCTAGAATGCTGTGGATTTTTAATCTACCTTTTGCCGTTTAGAGCTTTCTCTCCAATTTATCCCTCTAGACATGGGGACACATGCATCTATTCCCCAGCCTGCTTCTGGCTGCCTGCAGGACCTGACTGCAAAGCAGATCACTGCGAGAAACTTATTTTGAAAAGAAAACGTTACCGAGTAAGAGTACCAGAACACCTTAAAAAGAGGAAGGAAAAGGCTGTAGTTTTGGAGGATGTTTTTCACAATCATGATTCTAAGTCTGCAATGACGTGAGCCAAAACTAAGGGTCTAAAATGGGTACTTGAACCTTATGTTCACCAAAGCTTCATTTTAGACCCTGGAAGCCATGTTAAAGCGATGCAACAACTGCTGAGCTAGGCTATCTCCACTGTGACCTTGGAAAAGGCCTACTCACAGGGCAGCGCTTGCTTCCGGGCACTATCTCCTGTGAGGGAGTATTTGGGAGAGAAAGCAGCCCACTGAAGGACTAATTGCTGTCTTTGGTCTCTAATAAATCTAGTTTGCTTTCTGTTGAAGGTGACCTGTTAGCACCTCAAATACACTTTTTGTTGCTCCGAATTTCACTGTCAGTTACAATGATGAAGCACCATAGAAGTGGCTTTATGGCTATTAAAACAACTCACTGAGGTATGCTTAAATTTAGAATTACTAAGAAATTGTACCAAAGCATCCACAAAAATCAACATAAAAGTGATAAAAGTGAAATCAAAACCGCACAGGAAGAATCTGAAAGACTACCTTAATAGACATATATTTTAAGTAATATATTACCAATATATCTATTTAAATAAAATGCTTTTGATTTAATTTTTTAAAAATCACTATTAAAAGCCTTGCAGAGTGGCCTTGCTCCTAGACTGCAGAGGCATTTAAACATATATTCGAGTAATGACCACTTTGCAAAGGAAGCATTATAATCGTATAGGCAGCAGACACATTTTTCAAATCCATGTGTTTGCTTCTGTGCATAACAGAGCATTAGAATCTTTCTTTCTCTAAGTGTTTCAGGAAACTGTGTAAAGGCCCAAGGAGCACAATAAAAACAGAACAATAACCATAAAAAACAACCCTCAAAGTCATCAGTTAAATTAATAAGCAGATTATATTTTAAAATGTAAGTGTTTAGCCTCTTAAAATATCTGTGGGAGGGGTAGTGATCCTCTGTAAAATATCTGAGCTTTATTTAGAAAGCCTTCAAGGAAGAGAATGCTTTGAAAACTTATATATATATAAAATAGTGTGTATATCATATATGTATATTGTATCACAATACATTATATTATCATTATATTATATATACACACACACAACACCCTCAGAGGGTTAGGAGATGTTTTTGGTCAAAATTAAAGAAGCACAGCTTTTTAGAGAGCTAGACTTTTTGAAACATAACTTGCGTGCTGTAGTGGTTGGTGAATGAACGGGGTGAAAATATAATGGGCTCAAGAGGAAAATTTCAAGAAAAATAGTATGTAATAGGTGACTTAGGGGAGTTGGGAATGTCAGGATAGTCCTGACATTCTCAGGTATTCAAAATGTTCATTTGGGGAGGGTGCCAGTATAGCAGACAAAATGTTCCAGGTGAACCATACATCTAACTCAGGGTGGCATTTCTTAAGCTCTTGAATAAGATCCTTATCGCCCAGCTACATAGTACTAGTTGAGATGATAACTCTGAATTCTTCTAGATTCCTACTTCATACAAACTACAGTGGCTCTAGGGCCAGTGATCTACCTGCAGACACAATCTGACACTGAAACCTTCAGTCTTACAAGTATCAACAGGTATTTAGCCATGTCACTTCAGTTAATCTGCTCTTTATCAGGTTTCAGGAACGTTTAAGACTTTTCCTCATAAACTCTATGGAATAAAAAGGTTTCTGGATATGACTTAATATAATACTAAATTCAGCTTCAGTGCAATTAACGTATTTACAGGGACGTTTACTCTATTTACATAAACAGCCCTAAGGGCCCCACAGCTTACTGCACAACTTAGCCAAACTATTGTTTTGACATAAGGCATCCTTGTGTTTGTCAAGAGCTGCCCCAGAAGTTTGCATAGTGGTGACAGGAACAAACCTGTCTCACAACGCCAGCTAAGCAGACAGCAAAGGGAGCCTAGGACCAGAGCAAACGGCAGTCCCAAATGAGCCTCGTGTCCCAGGAGAAGAGAGAGGACATTTCAGATACCTTGAAAGGCATCACGTCACTGAATCCACAGTTGGTCCTTCACATTTGCAAAGTGATTTCAGTCTACATTGTAGGTGCAGCCTTGTGGTGACTGTGTTGAGAGCTGTACCCAAGTCACACAGAAGCAAATTACAGTCACTGAAATAAAAACTGCTTTGGCCTCAATAAGCAGGTATCTTTCCCAAAAAGTCAAAACTACCATAGCTTAGAAATGGAAAGAATGCCTGCTATTGAATTGTCTGTTTAAGTCACTTTGGAGCTTAACAACTGCATGAAGTTACTTCGTTTCTTTAATTATCTATCTATATCTATAGCTACATAGTCTAGTTCTCCTAGGCAAGGAAGTTACTTGTTAGCACTGGCACCAGGCCTGTATGAGGTACATGTATTCTGTAAAGTCACTTTGGCAAAACCATAAAAAATTAATTATGTTGCATGTTAAAATGAAAAAACAAACAAACAATAGATTGCTTATAGCACAGTTTCAGGGCTGCCCAGTTATCTGTTGGATGCCCCAGAATGCCTTGGAATCAGCATGTCAGTTAGCTAGTCTGGTTAGCAAACATTAACAGTCAGGGCCGTACCGAACTCCAAGGGCCAGTACTCCATGCAGCGTCCGGAGGACAAGCATGTGTGTTACACTGCTCACGATCTGGAGGCTTATCAAGAACTTCACAGCTCAAATCTGGGAACCGTTCACCACTGGGCCGCTGACACACCACCAGTCTTGTTCGCAGGCCTCCACCACACAGCTTAGTACACTGTAAGAAGGGAAAGCAATGTTGCTGTTACTTCGTCTGAACAGCCAATGACAGATTTTCTTTTCCCATAAGAAAACTGTTTTGGTCAAACTCTCTATGACATTGGGCAGGGTAGGTCTCTAGGCAGAACCAGGCTGAACTTCCAGGAGCAATACGGAAAACAGATGGGATCCACCTTAATAGTGGCTTCTTCACCACCTATATTGGGTGCTTTTATATGTGCTGCTCATCAAGAGGTGAATATGATTACTTTTATTAATAATATCTATTATTACTTAATAAGGAGAGCTTAGGAGAGGTTAATTAACTTGATCAAGGTCAATACAATACAACAGCAAATGACTAGGACAAGATTACAGCCTTTTCTTGGAGTTATACAAACCCCAAAATCAAACAAATGAAAATCCAAAAACCACCGAGCACCCAATAAAGGAAGTAATGACTTAGCTGGTTGTATTTTCTGGCAACTTCTCAGAAGTTGTCACCAACATTTGATTGTTCTGTGACTCCAATCTCCATAGACCTTTATGCCGTTAAAATATTTTATGCACCCCTGAATCTTAGGATGACTATTACTTGCCCTAGAATGAATAAACAGTGTGGTGGGAACATTAGATAAAGTTCTGGCTCCTGGCTAGACCCAAACTTCTGAGGCAGGAACAAGATGTATTTCTTGGACAGGACTGCTGTGCTCACATCCAGGAACACGGCCATTCGGCTTCCCTGCTGTGTCAAGGCCAGATCTCTCACAGAATTTGGAATGGTCTGGTCTGTGCTGACAGCAAGCCTCCCAGTGAATGCATGTACTCTCCTGGCTTCAGTCCAATTACAGAAGCTTACTCATGGGCCCCACAGGACAGAACTTTTTGAAGAGTTTTGGGAAACGCACATTACGCGAGTCTCAAAGCCTGACTCCACCTTCCTGCCTTTCGGCAAATCCCTCCAGAATGACATGCTGTTGACAAAAGCCAACAAAAATTCCTGCTATGACCGCCTATGACGAGGAGGTAATGCGTATGAAACCGTGAAATGCGGACGCATGACTTCAATTGGCTGGGAGTGTGGACCAGTGTGCCTATCCATCTCATTTGTCTTTTTCCCTTTCTTGGCCCTGGGTTTCCAAGATGTTAATCCTCATGTTTTATGTTACAAATTTTACAGTCAAGACAGAAAAACTCAACAAGCTTTAAATATGTGCTCTCTGTGGATTCAAGAGCAGAGAAATACATTCTTGGTTAATTCAACACAAAACAATAAACATCTAAGCCCTACAACATAGTGGCTTAAAATCCCTTTTAATAGTGATAGTAATACAAACGATGACGATGAGTAGTAATCATAATGTTTGTCATTATTGTAATAGCAGTTAACTTTGAGGCCATGTGCTAGGCATTTGCCATGCACCACCTCATATAATAGTCATGAATACTATGAGGTCAATGCCACGATCACTCCTATTAACAGGCAAGCATAAAGGCAGACCGTTTGCCAAGGCCACAGAACTTGTAAGCAAAGCCAGCAGTGGGAAGGTAACCCAGTTTTATCTGCTCCAGATATTCTATTGCTCTTCTTGGTCATAGCAGGCAACGCTTGAAAGGGAACAGCTGAAAATATTATTATTTGAGACTATACAGCTAATTATTCATTTCCACAGTTAAAATATGTCACCTCTGATAAGAATAATAGCACCTATTCATTCCGGTTTCATCAGCTATTTGAAAGATCAGGAGACATTACGTCATGGGAACAAGGGCACATAACAAACACCCAAACGCCACGGAAAAGACGGCAAAATTCCCACTGACTGATTTAACACGTATTTCCAATCACTTTAAAAGCATCCATTTTTTTTTTAAATCAGCAGGGGTTAATAATTTAACCTAGCATTTATCTCTGTGCTTTCCTAATTTTCCTCTCCTATGTATTTAAGCTGTCTCTAATTGGTAAGAAATGAGTTTTAAAATAGCCCAGAATTACCACAGTCTCCTAGCTGACCCCTTAACGAGAAGCTTTTCCTAGAGCTTGTTCTTCCCCCTTAAACTACGAGCAATGACACAGCTTGGTCAGCAAAACCACTCTGTATTTCCCAAAGGACATAGGAATGGATGGCTTGCTCTCACCTCTCCCCAGCTGCCATAAGCCCACTGAGGGCAAGGGCCAGATTCGCAGGCTCTCTGCTCATCAGGTTTTATTCTCTCCACGCAGTCGTTTGCGGTGTATCCGTTCTCATCCTGACACACAACAACACGCCGCTGGGACCCACCAGCACAGGTACTGGAACACTGAACACACCAGACATCAGTTAACAGGGTGATCCCCACCTCCATCTCCATCTTAGGGACACAAGGAGCCCCTAGTTGAAAGGTCAGAGACAAATGTAACACAAACTGTTCTCAAGTTGTCCACAATGGACAAAAAGCAACCAGGAGAGCTTCCCTTCTGTGAGGCTGTTTAATGTACTTGTCTTATAAATGCCTGGGGCACAGAAACATGGCTTTTCCTTTGCACGCTTCAGGCCCTCAGAAGGTTCTCAATAAATGCCCACCAAGTGTAATGTCTTGTGACTTCCAAAGCAGCACCATTTATTGTTCTGCTTTATCCTCTCTGCATCTCGCAGAGTAAAGAGGTGTTGACGGACACCACAGTCTAGTGAGACATTCTTTTCTTTTCAAAACTCAACGTACTTTTTTAGAACCAACATTTGACTTCCGTCTCAACACAGGGGTCAAATTATATGCTTAATGAATTGCTGAAATTAAGATTCCATATAACTTATTCAATTACCCAAAGCATCATGGGATGTCCCTTAGACATCATTTCCTTGAAGGTAATGCGCCCTTCTCTCCCTTCGCAGTAGCTGTTACTTCAATGGCTGATGGCAGCAACATTGTTCTTACTAATTTATTTTTCACCTCCCCATTGCTCTTAACTGAATTCCACGTTGACAAACCTCTGTTTAGGTGCCCTTCCAGTGTACTACTCCCTCATGGTTGTCACAGGATTATGTCTGCATCTCACCTAATTTCCCACACAAGCTTCTCATAGCTCTCTTATTTACCTACATCTTGAGTGGGTTTTTTTTTCATAATTACCTCCTCTTTTGAGACCCAGCATGTTTGCTAGTATCCTTCACTCTGACTCTTTAACTTGTTGAATCAGTTTGCCTAGAAACCATCTAGTCCTCAAAGCAATACAATTCCCACAAATTATCAAGCCTCCAACCATATTTACAACAGTTTTTTTGATTCTGGCTTCTAATGGCTGATTTGTGCTTTCTAGCAAACCCTCGCTCAATCCAATATTATTTAAAAATACCCACAGATACTGCTACTTGATCAGTTTCTTCCATGTAAAGATATGAATAAATTTTTTTTTGCTTATTGCATTGGACTTCAGTTCCATTTCTTTGTCTATGCTGGACAAATTACAAGTGCTTTTTAAAATACATTGGGCATGAATTTTAAAAGTAGGGCAGGAAAATATATTTATGACTTCTATCTGAAAAAGTATTTTAAGTAATTTCTGATATACAGAATTCTACCCTATTCTCTCCGGGTTCTTGTATACTGAGCTCTAAGTTGAAATACTCCTTTTCTACTTTTAAAAAGCTTAGTAGATAATAAAAAAAAAACACAGAACTGTTATTTTAATTGGTTTTGTGGAGCAGAATTTAAAACAGTAGGAAGGAACTTCCATACTATAAAAAGTTTTGCAATATATATTTTGGCCCTTGCGTTTTCCCCTCAAAAGTATAATCTTGTATCATCCCTTTATTATGTCGCCTGTGAGTGTTACTGCCCCAATAAAATGGTAAGCTCCTTGAAGGAGGGCTCAGTGTCACAGCCTGTGTCCTTGTTAGCTCCCACAGCACTGGTCACAGGATTTACTGTCTGGTCCCTCCCTGCAACATGTCTGACTTGAACAAGGATAGACAGCTGATGTAAGATGAGTCAATCCCTTGGCTGTCCGGTGGCCAGTCAGATGCTGCTTACTGAGAAACTGACCCAAGAGGGGGAGACGGTATTCAGCAGGGGCCAAGCAACTGCACTGCAGCCCTGCACTGCCTGACCTGACTCTGGGTCTGCATTGTGGCATATACCCCTGCATGCAGGTAAAGTGCTGTATATAATCTTTCTCCACGTCCAATTGGGCCATTTTTTGATTAACAGGAAGTTTATTCCATTCTCATTTTGCAGTTTCACTCTGGACTTTGTTAATAATTTTACTGTCCTTTTTAGATGATGTATTTTTCTAGGTAAACATTTCTTTGAACAAACCCTGCACCTGTCATCCACACGAGACAAAACAAGGGAGAACGGCATTTGGAGGAACAAGGGATGACAGACATCTGTATATCTTACCTGCTTAGCATACTTTCCCTTACATCCAGCAGACCAATTGTCCTTTAAGGAACCGTTCCTTCCTCAATGGATCCCACCCTGGTAGGATTATCTAGTAAGACATTCCGCTTTCTCTGGTCAGAGTGGGCAGGTGGCTCAAGCTGGGCCAGACAGACTTTCTAGAGAATCTGAGTCCTGAGCACAGCAACTCAAGGGTGGTTCAGAGTTGAAAGGGAGTCATTAAGACAGAAACTCCTTATAGAAAATATTCTTTAGTTACTGCTCTACTTAAATCAGGGTTTGGCAACCCACAGCTGAGGGCCAAGTCTGACCTGCCACCTGTTTTATAAATAAAGTTTACGGGAACATAGCCACACCCACTCATCTGGGTACCTGCCCTTGTGCTACAGCAGCAGAGCTGGTTAGCTGGGACAGACACAGCATGGTCCACATAGCTGACAGTACTTACTATCAGCCCTTTGAAGAAACACGGTGCCAACCCCTGAGCTAGATTGCTCTGGTCTCTGTGTCTTTTGGGGCTAAAGGAACAGTTTTGTTGGCATGCTTTGCCTTCACTTGAAAGAACCAGCTTTTCCACTAGCAACCAGAGACCCCTAATTAGTAACACACGGACAACCTCACCCAGGGTTCACGTTCATGCAGAAATGTACCATAAAATGAGATTTTTATTCCAGACCCCACTGAAAGAGTTCGATTCCCGTGTTCCAATATTTATGATTCTTTGCTGCCTTTCCTGCTGAAAGGCAGGAAGCACCACCTACGATGCATGAACATCAAGCAAGAGCTGAAAAATCACATTGTCCAGCTTCAGCCTCACTTAACTTAGAAAAAAAATCCCCAAACAAAAAACAGCACAATGAGGAAAAGAATGGTATTGCCCATTGCTGTGAAGAGGTTAGCTAATCCTCCCTAATTGGGAACCCTGCCCGAGGGCAGAGACATCCAATCGTGAAAGAACGCATCATCTACAAACGTAGTCCTAAATAAGAATAGCTTTAATTTTTTTTAAGTTCTAGTGCTATAATTAGAATAACACCTGAGTTAAAAATTTTTTCAACCAGAAAAATTGTGGGATACTCAGTGATTACCTCCCTTGACTACTATTTAATTTCTCAGAACCAAATCTCTTCGAACCCAGCAAAGGACACCTTAAAGTAGAGAACAAGCGAGGAGAATGAGATGCTGAAGGTCCTGGAAACGTGGCAGGCATTCTACATACAACCAACACTTGCAGTGGGTGAAAACAGTCAGTGGCTAATCAGTATGCACAGTACAATAAATCTAATTCACTGAATCGTAACCATGGTGGAAAACAGACAGCTTTCTTCTAACGCTTTTTAGTCCAGAAATAATTAAACACAATTAGTGGTACTAGAAGGAAACTAATAGTAAACAATTAAAAAGAAGATCCTAGTGTGATCAGTAAACACCTAACTCCCATGCCTACCCAGAGTCCCTTGCTCCCTGACCTCTCCTGCAGTCCCAACAGACTGCCCAGCACTCCAGAACATCGCTATTTTGGGAAATTGTTCAGAAAAAAAATTGA
Source organism: Smutsia gigantea (assembly GCA_032199065.1). NCBI lineage: Eukaryota > Metazoa > Chordata > Mammalia > Pholidota > Manidae > Smutsia > Smutsia gigantea. The sequence continues at coordinate 80,870 of JAVSCE010019982.1, read as the reverse complement.
AAACATTCAAAGCGTATTTTTCCCTTGAATATTACATATTTTTTAAGGTCTTCTTAATTTGAAGGACAATGATAAGGATAATAAAAAAGATAATTGTTGACATTTATTTCATTCTCACTCTGTGGTAGGCTGAGTGCAAAGCACTATTTGCATCATTGCATTTCATTCTTACAACAACCCAGGAAAGCTGGAATTGTTGTTAACTTTGTTTTACAGATGAGGGAACTAAGGCTTAACAAGTTGAGGGGGTCCTGCTGAAGACCCCACAATTTGAAAGTGCAAATACCTGGATCAAACAGGGTGTCTTCGCTCAGGGCCTGTGCTGATAACCATTAGTTGTGGTGCTTCTCCCCTAAGTACAGATTTTACCTACACTAGTGCTTCCCTGATTCAGGACAATGATCTACTGCTACAAACTGCACAGCAACCGAGCCACTGTGAGGCTGCGCTCATCTGGAAAATAGCAAGAGGCAAATGACTATCATTAAGAGCTCCTTTTCAGAGAAGTTCCTTTGCCCTTTCAATTTCCCTACAGGTAAGAGATGCCTGCCACCTTCAGGATAAATCATCACAGCCTTCATGGTAGCCACCTGATCATGTCACCCAGCTGAGACACCTTTTTCTCCACCCAGTGACCGTAGCTTCCAGGTGCACACAGATGGTATTATATGACACCTTTTCAGGGACTGCCACTAATCCCAAATAAATGAAAACACATAATGCCAATCCCCCGTGAGAAAAAAAAATGATCCCAAGGTGTTTGGCCTCTGTCTGCCCCCAAACATGACTGACAGGGAAAGAGAAGAAAGCACACTGGGAGGACTTCAGGGCATACTCACTGCTCCCCAGGGGCCAGTCCTCCACTGGTTTCCACTGAGCACATGGGTGCGGCTCGGGCTGCCGCTCCTGGGACGATAATCCTCGTTTTGGAAAGGATGCTCAGCGAGGCTTCTGTCTGGGGTCCGCCGAGGGCATGGGGACATGGAACACTCCTGGTCAGTTTCTGGGACATAATCTGGGTCGCACTCACTCTGGTCGATCATGTGGTCACTGTGATTGACACACACCACTTGCCGAGTCACCCTGCCCTGTCCACACGTCACGGAGCACTATGATGAACATTCAGAAAGAGAAAGGGTTGGTTGTTTGGCGGTTGCAAATTCATTAATTTGCCTTTGCCATAAATGGCCAATTACTCACTCGGCTGCCCACGCCAGAAACCTTGGCATCATCCTCCACTCCCCCAGTTTTTCTTCCCACCCACAGTCATGTCACCGAGATATCCTGTCAGCCAGGATGCACAGTGCATCTCCAATCAAGCCACTTCTCACCACCTCTGCCCATCACCGCTCCAGTCCAAGCCATCGCCTTCCCTTGCTGGGACGACTGCCATGGCCTTTCAGCTGGGCTCCTGCTTGCAATCTGACGCTCCCCACCCCAAGTCTGTTATCCACCTATCATAAACCATGACTTTCCAAAACAAAGCCAGATCATGTCCTTCCCTCTAGTGACTTCCCAATTCACCTGAATAAAGTCCTTACCTTGATTGACCTAGCAGGCCCTTTATGATGTGGCCATTAGCTACCTTTTTTATTCATACCCTGTCACTCTCTACTCACTGTGCTCTAGGCACACTGGCTCTAAGGATGGTTCTTGAGCATAGCAAGAACTCTTCCTTCTCAGGGTCTTTGCACCTGCTCTACAACATGGAAATTCATGGGGCTCACTCCTGCATTTCGTTCAAGTCCTGCTCAATGAATTTAGAGGCCTTTTCTGACTACCCTGTCTAAAAGTGCATCCCCTCTCTCCCTATGCCACTATCTTGCTTGACTTTTTTCTGTATTTACCAGTATCTGTTGCTATATTACATTTCTATTTCTTTATTTGTTCTTTGGAATCTCCATTAGGATAATCTCCATGAAGGCAAGGAATTTATTATTTGTTGTTCACTGCTCTTGCTACACTAAACCTTTACAAATATCTGGTCACTGGATAGACAAATGTATCTAATAGATGGATGGACAGATGGACAGATAAATGGACGGATAGATGGAAGGATAAATGTTTGGAAGCTCAAAGCACAAGAGTGACGTTATCTACTATTGAATAAACACCTATTTTGTGTTAAGCATTTAACATATATAATCTCAAATAATCCCACAATGCCTTGTAAAGTAGGCATTCTTTTTGGTCTTTTAAGAGCAGAAGAAACCGAGGCTCAAGGACTTGGGCCAGACTGCTCAAGGTCATGCAGCTAGTAAATGTCATGGTCTGAATTTTTACAGCTTTCTTTGAATCCCCTCTCAAATCTCATACACAGCTGACTCTTGAGTACATGGGTGTGAACTACACAGGTCCACTTATATGCAGATTTTTTTCAATAACTATATTAGAAAATTCTTTGGAGATTTGCAACAATTTGAGAAAGTACTTTCTTTTCTCTACCTTACCTTACTGTAAGAACACAGGATGTAATACACATAACATACAAAATATGGGTTAGTTGACTGTTTCTATTATTGCTAAGGTTTTCAGTCAACACTAGGCTATTAGTAGTCAACTTTTTGAGAGTCAGAAGTTATACATGAATTTTGGACTACATGGCGCATTGGTGCCCCGACCCCTGCATTGTTCAAGGGTCAACTGTATATGTCATGATATTTATTGAGCTGTTACTCTCCATTTTCCTTATAGCCTCTCCTCACCTATCCTAAGCTTTGTACTTCCTGGATTCTGGGCCTTTTGTAATGTAAAAAGCAGAAGCTGCCTTAAGACAAAGGTTTTCTGCTTTTATAACAGCCCATAAATGGTGTCTGGTGTGCACAGGAGGCTGAGTCCACAGCACTGGATGAAGAGTCCCACCTCTCACTCTTGGCAGGGAAGGCAAGGGCCACGGGACTTCAAGGGGCCACCAGATGAGGAGGCCCCTGGTCTCAGGGTAACAGGTCCTCTCCTTGCTCTCCTGCTCCCTTCTCCTTATCACTTTTGGTCCTCTGCAAGCCCACTGGACTAGATGTGACTCAGTAAGACTGGGTTTTCCAGTCAACCCAACAAGATGAGGGCTTAAGAGACCGTAAGTTTATTTACACATCTTTAAAGATGACCATTTCTTGCACATCTGGCTAAGATCCATACCAGCTGCACATATATACAGCAGGATGATTTTATTCACAAACTAAATCCAATTCTAAAATAGGACCCACTGGCATTTGAGACCTACCACACCACCGGTCATCCCTCTTATAGTTTCCCAATCCTCTCCCAATTCCAAAGAGTTCACTTGCTTACAGGGCTCCAGTCCAAAACCTTCCACTGCCCACAGGCTGGCACAGAACATTCCTCCTTTGCTCCTGGTCTAGGCAGGGCTGCACAGGCGCTCTCGTCAGCCACAGAGCCGTCCTCATCCCGGCAGCTGACATATCTCATCCGGGTACCTTTTCCACAGCTGGCTGAGCACTGGGTGTTGGAGTAAAATAATGCAGATGTGTTAACTGAAATGATCACTCATGGGACAGGAACCCATTTCTACAGTCATGTCGGAGAACAGCTGCTTCCCCTTCCCCTCTCTAATGCCATTCTGTTTCTTACTGGTGTCCAAGATCCAAACCGCCACTGGGTTCTGGGTGCACCGTGTGTGTTTCTCCTCGCCTCGGGGGCCGCTGCGGGAGGGTGACAAGACGGTGACTCACAGTCCTAGATGCGAGAGGAGGAAAGGCTGTGTTACCTTAAAGTCAATGCACACTTTAATGGTCGTGGTGCATAAAAACATGAAGGCTAAGAATTTTAAGACCTCAGTTTTCTGTGTGATTCTAAGCAAATCACATGACACCTCTCAGCCCTAATTTCTTCAACGATAAAATGAGATATAACTCACTATGTGAGTACCTGGATTAGAGGGCAGGGGTTTACTTAATGATTTTTAATAGTATTATATTTATTTCCCTGTTCATGGGGAAAGAGAAACATATTGTGAAATAGCAGATAAGGTGGGAACGAGCACATATCCTTTGAAAATCACCGATAGCTAATTCTGGAGCCTAAATTCTGTTGTCACATTTTAGTTAGTTTTCTCAGAATTTGCTAACCACACACTTGCTTTCCAAGTTTACCCAAAGATAACTCCTGAGGCCCTGAAGGTCAAATCTAGATATAAGAGGCATATTTAATATGCTAATGTCTAGAATTAATATAACAACCCTCAATCACTCAGAGGAAATCCCTACAATTAAGTGAGGTCATTCATGTATAGATAATATTCCCAGAATTACAGATGGGAAAGCAGAAGCACATACCTGCTCATAATTCAGCAAGTATCTCTGATTAACTACATGTCCATTAAATGCCTAAGATATGCAAGACACAGTGCCAAGTGCTGCGGGCTCGAGGCTGAGCCACCTGAGGTATCCCTGACTTTAGGGAGCTTACAAGCTGAACAAGAAACTCTGTTCCATGGCTCCAGACCTTGCCTTTTCTTCTGCTGGTGGTGCAAGGAAAACCACAGGTAACTTTTCATACAGTGAAATTGCCCGTATGCTGCAACTGTGGGAGCTGCCCTACAGTCCAATGGCTATTATAGACTAACCTAAGAGAAATTATGTTTTGAATTTTGAAGAGTTCTTAACTCCTCACTTCATGATTGCATAAATGTAGTAGTTAACATTTCCCAGGCATTTATCACGTGATGGTTTGGAATATTTCAAAAAAGTAAAAAAAAAAAAAAGATGACAAAAGTCATAAGTAGTGTTCGAGAACTGATCAGTGACAACATGAACAACACTGTCAGTCATTTACTTGTTTGACAGTCTTCATCTATGAACAACACATGTTGAAATACAGCACACTAAGGGCGCTCAGAATGGAAGCAGGACATTGGCCAGAGGGAGCCTCAGAGCGTGAGTTCTAGGCATAGTCTGGGTTCAGATCCTGTCTTCAGCAATTAGGAAAGCAGACATCCAAACCCTTCTCTTTACATAAATGATGCCAAAATCAAGGGCCACACAGAAGAGCATGCTGGTGAATGACTATCAATTGAGAAAAAAAGATGTGCATATATATATATACATATACACATACATTATATATGTGAATGCTTGTTTATTATAAATACTGATATAAAGGATGTGTGGCACACAATTTACATATAACAATAAAATATACAGTGCTTTATTTTAAATTCCATATGACCAATTAATTCTCACAGAATACTTTTGTTGGTTTTTTGTTGACCTCTTGAATCTGTTGCCAAACTGTGATTGTAATTGCTGAACAAATGTAGTTCTGAGTGAATGTTAGTTGCTAATTTGTTTAAGGGTAGGGTAAGGTGAAAGTTAACAATGAAGATGATGTCAGAACGTTTCTCATTCACCAATAAAGTGAACAATTGTTGAATTAGATACAACTTTTCAAATACTGAAAGAATATTTCCTTAATTTTCTTGTTGTTTACAATATAATAGCTGCACAACCAAGCCTCTTAAGCATGATCTGCATTACTAACATTTTCTCTATCACTTTCTAAGTCTCAACACAAAACAATAAATTAAATCTTGCGAAACAATAAATTAAACCTTGAATTATAACATTTGCTGATTTCTGTGGTATACTCTCACCATGGCCAATTTCAAGCTACCCACTTGATGTCAATGAACAAGTTGGGAAGAAATGTGCAGTAGCTTACCATTTCATAGCACTTCCACCATACAGATACATCCAAATGTAGATAATAGTAAAATAATTACAAAGTGATAAATGTTGAGTATTTATCAGCTTAGTTTTAATACAATCTATTATAATTATAGGTTTATACTTTCAATTTTTAAGAATGTCTATTATTAACAACGAGCTTGCACATTCCTGGAAATTTATCAATCAGCTCTTGTGAGCTGCTACATGCCAGCTCTAGCACGCTGCTGCCTGAACATATGAGACCATTTGCTGTACCCTACACTGAAATCATTTAAAAAATTCTAAGCTCAAGAAAACAACACTATAAATAATCAATATTTTCCATCCAGTAAGAATCAGAATAAAATCTAAATATACTTCAAAGAACCAGAGAAGAACAAAGCTGGTACATCAAAATATTAAATTCAAAATGCAACAAGTAAGTAAATCTGGATAATTCAATCAACTGGTTGCTCTACCTACATATTGACCTATGAAGGGATTTAAGTTTTGCTTGAAACACTGGAAAATTTTGACATCTGGTGCCCAAAATCAACAACTGAGTTGGACAGAGGAGCCTTACCTGGGTGTCAGTTGGTCTAGTGGCTGCATTGCAGTCACTGTCATCTACTACAGACATGTAAGTCCCAATGATGCATTTCACTGCTCTTAGCTGGTATCCCTGTCCACAAGTGACACTGCACTGAGGGAAAAAGCAAACAGAAAGTACACCCATTTCAGCAAACTTCTCTTTCTCTTATTTTCCTTATAAAATTCTATAAGAAAAAAAAAATTTCAAACATAGTGGGCCAGAGGGCTGGCACCCAAGGAAATAAGGTAAAAGTGGGCAATACTTGCAATTATTTCTACCTGCCATTGGAATTATATCTATAGGAGTTCAACTCCTTGACTGTGACCCCCTGGAAGGAGGGAAGTGCATTTCAATCATTTTTACCTCTTTCACACTATACCTAGCAGTGTGCTATGGTTGAGATAGGTACTTAAGAGAGTTCTATGACATTATTTGAGTTCTGGAAAAATTTTCTACTGAAATATTCAGACTTTGCTTCAGTATTTTTCTACAGGGGTGTCTTTGTAACATTATTTATAAAATAAAAATATTAGAACCTACCTAAGGATGCAATTACTGAAAGTCAGTTAAATGTGCCATGGAATACAGGTCATAAAGAAAATGATGTAGACATTAAAAGGCTAATTATTAGATTTAAAAATTAGTCTAAAAATAAAATGTGCAGAATCAAGGTTTTTGGAACTCTGGAATCTAATTAAAAACTTATAGCAACTGGTGAGTAGTTAATGAAGAAAGAAGCTGCCAGATTTCAGTAAGAAAGTGTGTGGCATTTTTGCTTCCCCTCCCCCCACCATATTATACATTCCTCTCCAATATGCACAGAATATTCTCCAGTATAGACCATATATTAGGGCACAAACACATCTCAATAAATTTTAAAAGGCTGAAATCCCACAAAGTATCTTTTCTGATCACAGTGGAATGAAGCTGGAAAGGAGGTAAGAGAAGGAAAAGTAGAAAAGTCTAAAATATGTGCAAATTAAATAACAGTCATAAACAACGAATGAGTCAAATAAAAAAAATCTCATACAAGAAAGTAGAAAATACTTTGACATGAATGAAAGCAAAAATAAAAAAATTATGTTTTAATAAATATAAAGATGCAGAAAGAGCAATGCTTAGAGGGAAATCCATCTGTAAACACCTATATTAATAAAGTATAACCTCAAATCAATAACCTAACTTTACCCCTTGAGCATCTAGAAAAAGAAAAGCAAACTAAACCCAAAACTAGAAAAAGGAAGGAAATCATAAAGATACAAATGGAAAAAAGTGAAATAGACAAGAGAAAAATAAGGGAGAATCAATAAAACTAGAAGTAGGCTCTTTAAAACAATTAAAACAACTGACAAAATTTTATTTAGACTAAAAAAAAAGAGAGAAGATGCCAATAACTAAATCAGAAACAAAAGTGGGGACATTGTTATTGACTCTATAGAAATAAAAAAGGATTATGAGAGTAATATAAACAATTATATGGCAAAATATTAAACCATCTAGATGAAACAACACCAAGTGGGATTTATCCCAGGAATGCAAGGATGGCTCAACTTAAGAAAATCAATCAGTGCAATACACCATATTAATAAAATAAAAAGAAAAAAAAACACTTGATATCGCAGATGATGTGGAAAATGCATTTGACAAAATTCAATACTCTATCATGATAAAGACACTCAGAAAACTAGGAATAGAAGGGAACCTCCTTAACATGATAAAGGACATTTATAAAAAATCCATAGCTAACAGACTCAGTGATGAAAGACTAAAAAGCTTTTCCCCCAATATCAGGAACATGACAAGGATGCCTGCTTTCATCATTACCTATTCAACATTGTATTCTATGCTCTGGCTAGAGCAATTAGGCAAGAAAAATAAATAAATGATATGAAAATTGGAAAGGAAAAGTAAGACTATTTCTGTTTGAAGATGTAATCATCCTGTATATAGAATTCTCAAAGAATCTATAAAAAACTAGACCTAATAAAGTGAATTCATCAAAATTACAGAGTATAACATAAACACACAGAAATCAGTTGTAGTTCAATATTCTAGCAATGAACAATCAGAAAGGAAATTAAGAATTCAATTTATATTAACATCCAGAAGAATAGAACAACTAGGAACACATTTAATCAAGGAGGTGAAAGACTTCTACAGTGAAATCTACAAAACAATGCTGAAAGAAATTAAAGGAGACCTAAATAAGTGGAAAGGCATTAGTTGTTCATGGATTGGAAGGTTTAATATCATTAAAGTGGCAATACTACCTCAAATGACACACAGATTCGATGTAATCCCAACCAAAATCCTAATGACCTTTTAGTAGAAATGGAAAAGCTGATCCTCAAATTCATATTGAGTGGTGAGAGATTCTGAATAGCCAAAATAATATCAAAAAGGCACAGAATTGGCTGACTGAAAGCTTACTAGAAATCTACCATGATCAAAACAGTGTGGTACTAGAATAAAGATAGTTATATGCACTAATGGAATAGAATTGAGAGTCCAGAAGTAAACCCATATATCTCTAGGCAAGTGACTTTCAACAAATGATCAGACATGATTAACCATTCTGACTGGGGATGCTGTATATGTACTAGGAAGATTCAGAAGAGTGTCAATGGTAATGATAGGAATTGTAAGGGCATAGTAATAAAGCTGCTCACATTTATCACATGTATACTGAAAATGAAGACGTGAACTACAGCACTGCTGTGGCTGTGGCAGGACAGGATAGAGGGGGAGTTATTCTTCAGAAGACAATGGAAGTGACAGCAGACAGCTGCTTTGCTTCCCTTGGGAACTTGGAGTGCTTCTTAAATAGCACCCAGATCACTTCTGCTTCTACATTAGGAAGGACTTAATTACAAGTGTAGTTGTTTCTCCAATGCAAGCCCAAGGGGAGACTTTCACTCTCTCCTTGAAGAATAGTTTAAGTCTGTGAAACCTACAGACCATGAACTCAGAAAAGGTTCTTTCAAAGCCAGATGATTCTGCAACTTTTGATCTAATTAATTTTATTTGAAGCGTCTGACTTATTGATGAGAGGTGAGTTTTGGAATTGTGATGTTAGGAGCCAAAACCTCCTTCCAAATCCCAGTCCTGACCGTGCTGCCAAAGGTGCTGTTTCAAATTTTGTAACAGACCCACAGAAGCACACTGGGAGATAACATCAGCCAGACACAGGATCTGATTTGAATTTGATCCAATGCTCGTGTGCTCAAACTACAGTTCTAACCAAGGGTGAAGACATGCACATGAATCTATAAAGGGAATAATCTGCTCCAGGAGGGAAAGTGGCAACCCTCAGATGTGGGGCAAAACGGATGCAGTTTCTCATGCTTGACCCAGTGCCATGGTAACATAGTACCAGCCACATGACACAGCAGAGGGGTGGAATGCTCCTCTGTAAACCCTCTCCAGATAAGGAAAGAAAGAATGTAGTTAAGAACATTATCGTGCAAAATACCTGTCCCCAGGGACCCGCCTGCCAGGACGCACATTCTGGCTGCTGACAGGTCTGCAGGGAGGCTGGCTTGGTCTCAGGGTCACAGATTCGATCATTTAATCGATCTTCACCAAACTGACACCAGACCTGACGGTGCTTATGCCCTTTCCCGCAGGTGACCAAGCACTGTAATAAAAAGCACAGCCAGTCACGGCCATTTCTGAATAATGTAGCGCTGTTCACAGGGGTTATTCATTGATTAGAAGAACAGGTGCGCTCTTTTCCCACAGCAATTCTTCTCTCAAAGCAATCTGTAAATACATCAAGGCTCACTGTTTTCATTCACTCACTCATTCATTCATTCATTCATTCATTCATTCAATATTTATATAGGCTCTGGGGCAGTTTCAAGCACAGAATAAACTCAGCACAGCACAATGCTCTGAAATGTAGATCTTCCATAATTTACAATGGGGCTATGCCACAATAAACCCATTTCAAGTTGAAAATATCTAAGTTCAAAATGCATTTAAATACACCTAACCTACCAAACATCAGTACTTAGTTTAGCCAACCTTAAACACGCTCAGAACACTTACATTAGTGCAGTTGGAAAAAATGATCGAACACAAAGCCTATTTTATAAGAAAGTATGAATACCTCATGTAACTTATTGAATACTGTGCTGAAAGTGAAGACCAGAATGCACATGTGTGGGTAGAGAACGGCTGCGCCTTGGTTGGTCCCCTTGTGATCATGAGGCTGACTGGGAGCTGTGGCTCACCGCCCTTGCCCAGAGCTTCATGAGAGGGGGTCAGACCTCCTATCACTCGCCTAGGAAAAGACCCAAATTCAAAACTTGACATATAGTTTCTGCTGCATGTAGATTGCTTTTCTTCCATTAAGTTTCAAAATAGTTAAGTTGCCAGTGTAAGCAGCATTGCATCTGTACTGAAAAACATTCTTCATGATGTTTCAGCATAGGAGTTAACTGTGAGGAATTTATGATTCAGATCAACCTAGTTTTGATACCAAAGTAATTGTATTTTAATCCCAATACAACCAGCTTAGATACTAAGTCAAGTGATTTCCCTGTACCTTAATTTTCTCATCTCTACAATGCGGATAACAATAGTGCCTACTGCAAAAAATCATGAGAACTAAATGAAAAACAAAGCAAAAACAACTAAAGTGCTTAGCACATTTTCATTTAATAAACATTAACTACCATCATTATTACTACCAATGCTCACCGTAAAACATTTCTATATTTGAAGAATATTGAAAAACAGAAAAGAGAAAACTATAATGATCCAAAAATCTCAGTCCCCAGGGATAATCATTATTAATATTTTGCTTTCTTCCCAGTGTTTTTACCTAAGGAATGTTGGGTCATACTTAATATATATAGTTTGATATCCCCCCACCTCCATTTCAGCAACCAGTCTTGGAAAGGTTTCTTACTTAATTTGAAATGATATGTTAGCTAGTATTTATCTAAGTAAAACTTAAACCCACTATATTCTTTCATCATTTTGTAACCAAATACTAGAATTTAAGCTAAGGCAGCTTGTTAAGAGAACACAGGCACACAGAAAAAACACACACACAAAAAAATGTTGCTCATTTTTCTAGGAATCAGATACTTTTAATCACATGCATTCTTACTTGTCTGTCATTTCAGGGGCATTAATCATATCCTCTTAAGATTCATATTTTATTTGCTGTTGAAAGTAAATAGTTAATATCACACTTGCATGGATGAGAGGAGGAAATGGACCCAGAAGCTATAGCAGGGAACCACTTCTTTCACCACATTCCTGATTTTAGTGCATAAGTAAGGGAACTTCTGCTCCCTTCCTACTTACTCCGCAAGAAAGAAGGTAGAGGGAGTCAGAGTCAGCTGCTTGGTGAGAATCTCACTGGGCTGTTAGTGGAGAGTGGTAACACTGTACCATAAAAGCAAGAGAGAGGCTGCACTTTTTTTCTCTTGCTGTCCTAGGGCCACCTGTACCAAGTAATGCAGGGTTTGCCTTATGCTTCACCAAGTAAGAGATGAGAAAGGCATAAATCTGGAATACTCAGCTGGTCCTTTCTCTTTTTATCAAGTGTTCCACTAGCAACTGGAATGGGTAAGTCAGGTCACATACTGGGGTTTAATTCTCTTATTTCATAGGTGAGGAAGTAGGAAACCTCATTAAAAAAAAACTTTAGTTCTAAGCCAATTAAACTTTACAATTAATAAAGATTTGATAGTGACTTACGTAGGGCTCAAAGAGGAAGGAAGGTAAGGGACTGGAACTTCAAAATCATCAGCAGAACCTACTATGGTGGGTGAGCCAGACAAATCCACTGTGCCTCCAAGGCTGCCGGTGGACTGGTCACTTCCAGTATGACAGCCATGGGGCAGGCAGAGGACTGGCTGGGGAGCTGGCAGAAAGGTGCAGCAAGCTTAACTCTGGCCAGACAAAGACAGACTTGGAATTAGAATACTACAGATTACCTAGGGGAAATAACAGCTTTTTAATCTTACCTCTGACCAATCTCCTGATTCCCACTGTGGACAAGGAAACTCATTACACCTCTGAATGGTGACTTTCTCTTGATGTGTGCATTTGGTATCATCCAGGACATCATTCCGGGTGTTGACACAAATAGCCCTTCTCCTCTGGGTTCCACCATCGCAGCTTTTAGAACACTGAGAGGACAAACAACTAAATAAAACTACTGCTGAGTTTCTTAGCAAGCATGGTCAAGACCCAGGCTATGCTAGCTCATCTCTTCCATCCCTTTAGAAACAACCAACCAACCAACCAACCCTGGCCAATTTGGGTCGTTATTTTGGGGGTGTCTGTTCATGTTATCAATTTATTTATCCTGAAGGTTTATGCTGAAGCCAACATTAGCAAATTGGCATAAGAAAATAAAATTGGAAATGGCCTGTGGGATATAGGAAAAGCAAATTAGTTGAGTTGTTCCACCACTCTCAATTTTCTACATTCTAGGCCCATATCAGACATTATAAATCAATCATGGTATCTTCCAGAGAGTTTGAATGGGGTCAGGCATTATAAATCAATCACCACACTCTTCTCTACAGCCTAAATGGGGCTTCTCAATTCAACTCTAACTAATCAATTACTTGATTAGCCATCATCAATTAAGCAGATTTAGCATCCAAGAAGAAGACTCCTTTGGAGTAAGAACCAACTTACATCAGTCCAATCAGAGTAGCGCCAGCCACCAGTGTTACATTCTCCTGAGCATTTTTCCTGGTTACTTGGTTTGGGGTCACCACTGCAGAAACTGTCATCAACCTTCTCAGTCTTCCCATCTAGCCTGCTATATTTGACACAGTAGATGTCTAGTGTGCGGTAACCCAAGCCACACTGGGCACTGCATTCACTCCTGCTGGCAACATGCCACCTACGCACAGACAATAGCAAGAAAGCAAGATTTCTGTTAAATACACATATGTCTACTCCAAATTCAACTGGTGGATTTGAGTTCTTTTTTCTTCCTTAACTCAAATACCATGAAACCCAAAGCCACATTCAGCTACTGTAATCCAATTTTAAACCAACATTTCCATGTATTTTTCATGGCTGCCAATGTACATGGAAGTGACAGAGTGATGGCCAGAGGTTCTATCTTTGTGAAGATTCTCCCCTGACACAGTCAGTCTGAAATTCAAGCAACCAAAAAGAAAAAAAAAATTGGAATTCAACAGAGCAAAAAAAAAAGCAATTTTATATTTAAAAGGTTCACAGAACCCAGCATTTCATTTAGCAAATAGGCTGCTTTTAACAGAGAACCACTGATAGAAACTCCCCCTAGGAAAATTCCTTATGTGGGCCTGTACTAGAAAGTGCTCAATGAACATTCTGTGAATTAATTAATACAGGAATGGATATTGGAGTGTAAATGTGAATTTCAAGTATGCTGAAGCCTGTGTACATTAAACTCTGTGACTAAACAATAAGTTCCTTGACGACATGAACCATAATCTACACAACCCAATTTTTAGACAATTTTTAAAAGAGCACTTTAGGTTCACTACAAAATTAAGAGGAAATTACAAGGATTTCCCATATACCCCTATCCATATCTAGCCTCCCTGTTATCAATTACTTCCTACTATTGGTTGCAATTGATTACATTGACATATCATAATCACGCAAAGTCCACAGTTTACATTAGGATTCACTCTTGGTGCTACACAGTCCATGAGTTTAGACAAATGTGTAATGGCCTGTATCCATCATTACAGTATCCATGGCCCTAAAAATCCTCTGTGCTCCAAGTATGCATTCCTCTCTGCCCCATATTCATACACTTCTAAAATTAGATTTGAATCTACAAATCTTTGTCACCTTTGAACTTATAATAAGCCTTTCTTGGCACACAGTAGGTGTTCAGTGTGTGCCGATAAACTGGTTCTTTAAATGACCCAAGTCATTTGATGGTCAGTGCTTAAAATAAAAAAGTGCTTAAATTAAAAAAGAAAAGACATTCTTAAACTGAATAGAACAGTCTAAGTGAAAATGAAATGCATTTTGTTGTTTAAATTTAGCAATCCAAAAAAAGGATGATTTCTTAAATTTCACTTGAATAAACTCTCGTGTCTTAATTCTCTACTGCTCAGAAATTGGGTGGTTTGCCAAATGAATGCCCTAAGAATTCTTCCATCCACACCTATCCAGCAGAAGGAAAAAAGTCAAGGAAAAAAGAGTACTGGTCACAGGCATATCGTGGAATTTCTCACAAATGCTCAAAAGTGGGTCAGAGTTGACCTCCTTTTACATTTGGCTCATTAAGTGGGCTACTGAGATTTTCCGCTAGAGTGACATAGTATTTTGGGGATTTTGTTCAAACCGGAACATGTTAAATGGGGGACTGTAAAACAATGCTTTATCTCATCCTGTCAAAGTTTAATCTGGGCAACCTCTTACTTCCCTGAGGAAGTGAGGCAAAAATGTGGACCAATTCAACAGAGGCATCTGGAACTTTCATCTGCCCTTTGATTCTTGGCTGCCTTCTCTTTGCCTTTATCACCATTTCCTTGTGGAAAGATTATTTTCCATCCTTGATAAAGAAGGCAGGAGTCCTGTCCCCACAAGAAAACATACCAGCATCTCAAGCTGGAAAACTGTAGTAGAGTCTCTCTGATGTCCACATAATACCCTGGAATCTTGAGCAGAGAGCCTGGAAGAGTCTTGTGGAAAGTCCAGGGACTCTTAGAAAAGTTCTCAAAATGCTATCATCTGCTTCATATTCTTTCCCTGGAAGGTCATCTCAACTTCACTGTTTTGAATTAATTAGGTTCATTTCATTTGGCAGTTGTATTTTATTATTATAAATTAGAAAAAGCAAAGTTTTAATAAATGGAGAAAGAAAAAATGCATATGTCTCTGTGGGTGTGTGGGGCACTGTGGGATTAAGTAATTTTGGGAACTACTGGTTTAAGCAGGTTTCTATATTGCAGAACTTCTCAGGACCCTCAGAATGTTAAGTAAGCATTATTTATCTCCATATAGGGGAGGAGACAGTCACTAAGGCTTTTCAAACATATTAATTCACCATGGATCATCTCCTGGAGCTGTGTTCCCCAAACATGCTGTGGAAAAAACTAAGAGTCTTATCAATCAGTAACAATCCTCTCTCCAGTCCTTTAGTTCTACACACTGCTACTCAGCAATAATTAGTAATAAACCATAACTATAATGATTGTTAGGTTGACAGAGAGAGGAAAGACATAACCTCTTCTTTGGGTTTGTTAGGTGTTTTTGCATGTTTTTCACTGAACAATATCATTTTGCCAACAATCTGTAAAGGTCAGTAATATATGAGTTTGAATGTTGACAAATAAACATGATCTATTTAATTTCAGATGTGAGCATGCACCTATCTAGTAAAGAAGCTGTATAAGATTTTCCTAAACCCCTTTTTTTCCTTTTTATTTTTTCATTCTTACCCCTAAGGTTGGTCATTTCCACCATAGGCAATTTTATCAGAAGACACAGCTATAGTCCCTTCACCTATTTTCCTTAATCAGAGATGCTATGTTCTCCATGCCTATTCCCTGAACTGCTGTCCTCCTTTGGTCTCAGTAGAGTTGAAGTATTTCTTTTTTTTTAGTTAAGTATAAAAAAGTGACTTTCTCTGAATGGGAAATTTAGAATAGCACCTTTAACATATCTACTATATGAAATAAAAATACTTTAAGCCTTGGCTTTAACCTAAATATTATGAAATGATTTTTAATAAAAATCAGAATCAGAAAGACTTGGGTATGAATGCGAGCTCTACAACGTGTTTGCTAAGTGGTCTGAGGCAGGTCACGTAACCTCACTGGGCCTCAGCTTTCTCATCTGAGAAACCAGTGCAAATAGGAGTCATTTCACAGAGCTACTAGGAAGATTAAACAAGTCAAAGCATGTAAAGCATTTAACACACATATCAGGCACTCAGGAAAAGTATTACTATTATTATTATTACTCTTGGGATTTTATTCTCCAACCAAGTTCTAAGTATCATGCAGCTTCACATAAACCAATAATACGAAGTTTGAGGAGAAATTCAGCTGAGATCTGTGTAATCCTACATAAAGACTCATGGATTTAAGGCTCCCTTTCAATGTACCTACTTAATAAAATTTGCTTTGATTTTTATTTTACATCTGAAAGTGCTTCCAATGCAGGAGACACTCTGGAGAACATCAGATCAGCCAGAATCACAAACTAAATTGTGGCTTCTTTTGCAATCTGCAGTTAAAAATATTAGTTTCTGCAGGTAATTGTTCAAACATCTCCACCCTCAAATTGGTGTTCATTGGGTAAACTTTAAACAGGGTTCTTTAAGAGTCTTTACTTTCTTTTTGGTCATGTTCTATTACTCAAAATGCTTTGTACAAACTTGCCTTTTTTGCGATTAAAAGAGCATGCCTAGTGCTTTTGGCGGGAGTCCCACGATGGCTGCGTTTATCAGTTGAGCCTACCAGCCCCAGCCTGACTCAGCCAGAAATGACAGCGGAACGGATCCAAGTAAGGCAGGGAATAGGGATGGGGCAGAAAACTCTTGGGAAAGGAAGAAAAGCTTCAGAGAATGGGATCAATGAGTTCACTCATAATTATGTCTGAATTAAAAATGAGAACTGCTTTCTCCTAGGATGTAAGAGTACAAGCTCAAGGACCAGACAGAACACTGCCATGTGAATCCTGCCCCTTCACTAACTAGACATGTGACCTTGGAAAGATGGTTTAGCTTCTCTCAGGCCTCTGTTTCCTTATTTGTAAACTAGCAATACTACTACTACTTATGCCATTATGTCGTTCAGAGAATTAATAGCATATTAATCAAATAGAATATATGCTAACATATAATCTATATTAATAGATGTTAATAGGGTATTATTTTAATAGGGCAAGATTCTGTATATATAAGGACTATCTTATTAATATGAGAATATTAATAGCAAACTATAACTTAAAATGGCTCTTAGTAATGGTTGACTATATTATTACTTTCAGAGTAACTACCACTCCAAATAATATTAATATTAATTGTTATTGATTCATTATTATTAATTATAGAATATCATTATTTTCAATGATAATTAGATACAGGACTAATCTTAACATGTCACCTTTCCCAATTTATTGAGGTTGTGCCTCAAGGAATCTATCCACTAATTCAATATTTTTCTCCTAAACTTTAGTGATTAATTCAGATCAGCAAGTAGCTAATCATTTTTCTGAAAAGCCGTAACTCTAATTTAACTAAATTAATATAATTCATTGAAGCAATGGGCTTATATAGGCATTACCTATAACAAAAATTAACACTGCATCATTTAAATGTCTGCCTTTTGAACAAAATAGCAGTAGACTCACAGACTCCAAGAAGGGACTAGTAGTTACCAAACAGGAGGGGCTGGGGAGGGTGGGTGGGGAGGGAGAGAGAGGGGATCAAGGGGCACTATAATTTGCAATCACAATATAGGTAGGTCATGGGGAAGGCAGTACAGCATGGAGAAGACAAGTAATGACTCTATAACATCTTATTATGTTGATAGACAAGTGACAGCAATGGAGGGTGTGAGAACTTGATAATAGGGGTGTATGCTGAAACCACTGTGTAGTTTATATGAAACCATCATAAGATTGTATATCAGTGATACTTTAATAAAATAAATAAATAAATGTCTCCCTTTTAATGTCTTGGGTTTTTCTTTTTACAGTGACTTGTCAGTGCTTCTCAACAAGCCAATGAGCACTCAGCTCAGGGACGTGGGGTATACGTGAAGTGTAGTGTGGTAGGAAGTGCCTGCACATTGAAATCAGAGCCCTCAGGTTAAGGCTGGCAAAGGTGTGGCATTCGTACATCTCCCCTACCTACTGCCATGACAAATTAATTTCTAACTAATCACACACTACTTCTTTCTCTCAGAGCCTCAAGAGGACCTTATAATCTTCACTCCAGCACGGCAAACTGTCAATAACCCTTGTTAAGGTTCAGCATTGTGATGTGGCAGCTGAAAAACATGTAAGTATTCTCTTTGCTACTTAGGGAGAGTGAGACCTTAACAAGACCTTAACCAATCTATGCTGATCATTTCTCTTCCATAGAAGGAGGATAAAACACCAACTCACTTTGCCTGCATTTAACTGACATGCAGACTATACAATGCAACCCACAGGCTACTTAATACTCAAAATGGCACAGTCAACCTTTCTGGCAAGTGGGAAAGTTCTGGAATACCTACCTACTCACTTGCCTCCAATTTCTTAGTTTTCTTAAATACAGAATTGTTTGCATATCTAGAAATCTGTATGTAGATGTTTTAGTTCCTTCCATGACTCTCCCTTTGTGCATTGCAACTTTCACGTGCATAGAGGTTCTTCTACTGGGTGATGTACACCCTGGGTGAATACACAGCATACAGGCACTTTGAAGGATAAGGTTTTCTCCTTTTCTGTTGATTTTCAAGCCAAACTTCTGCATAACATGTGACTCAAACATAATAATACCTATGCAGCAAGTTGTGAGAGCCATATGAAAACTTTTCTGGCATGTGCCAGAATCTGTTAGCTATTTTTGATTTTTAGGAGAAGACTTAAGAAATGTGCAGGCATATGTCTATGATAATCAGTTTCAGAGGGATGGAAAATTGGCTGAACCTTATTTCACCAAAACACAAAGAAGGGAAACCAAAGAGCAACATCCCCTCCTTCTGCTCCTCACATGCAAAGACCTCCTACGACAACCTCACAGCTCAGCAGTGAAGACCATGTGGAAACACTCGCCTTACCTCAGGTCACAGTCTGTGCCGCAGGGCTCAGTAACAGATCCTGGCTGGGGCAGCGCATCACATCTTTGATCAGAAACTATAAGCTGATCAGATTCCCTGGTGCAAACAGGTTTTCGCTTCCGCTCACCTAAGCAATGAGGGAAAAAAAATATTCAGAGAAAGTAACCTATTCAGGCCAGAGACTGGCGAACATTTTCTGTAAACTGTTAGATAGCAATTATTTTTGGTTTTGTGGGCCATACAACCTCTGTCATAACTACTCAACTCTGCCATGATAGGGCAAAAGCAGCCACCCAGAGACAATATGTAAAAAATTGGAGTGGCTGTGTTCCAATAAAACTTTATTTATACAAGTAGGCAGTGGGCTAGATTTGGCCCATTGGCTGTAGTTTGCTGACCCCTAATTTAGACAAAAGTAAACAGGACACATAACATACGATACAACTACTAGATCTACATCTCAGGAGTATCAGAGTGGCAGAACTCATTTTGCTTGGATGAACCTCTGAGGACAAGGAAACCTAATATATCCTGAATCCCTTAAAAAGCTCAACTTGCCCACTGAAAGTGATCAGACGGATGCAGAGAGAGTAGAAAATGCATGCAGATAGAAAGGTTCCCAGACTGCATGTATTTGATCACTCCCCCAAAAAGAAAAAGAATTAAAAAACAACTCATTATCTCCAAAACTCAGCCTAAAAGTAGATACCTTGGCAGGGTTTGCTGCATGCTTGCCAGGGCCCGTGACTGTTCCAGTAAAACTGCTGAGGTCTGTCTTCAATTGGAATATTGAAAGAATAGCGCACATCAGGGTTGTATAGCTTTCCCACGGACAACACCTGGATGATCAGAGGAATGGAAAGGATGTTTATGGGCCTGGTAATTCCAAGCGGAAGCAAGGGGTCCTGGGGGCACAGCCAAGTTTTTACCTGAAGCAAAAGCTCTTGGTCAATGCGGTCCGTGGAGTTAATTCTTTCCACGACAGTGTCAGACCCGCTGTACTCAATCACAGCATTCCCAATACGTATTTCCCTTTTGGACATGGTGACAACAAAGTCTCCATTTAGCAAGAATTCACCTTTACTGCTCGATAAAGCTGCAGATGAGAAAGAGAGAATCCACTGACTTGCTGCCAATGTGTTGCTGTTTGAAATAACACTCTGACAGGCAGAGTTAGAGTGCAAAGAATGTGGATCTTTCAGCCAGACGGGCATGGGCTCAAATCCTAGTTTTGCCACTTGCCAGTTATGTGGCCTTGGGAAACTGCTTTCCCGCTCTCCATCTCCATTTCTTTATCTCTAAAATGGAGGCAAAAATTCCTACCCCTCATGGTACCTGCAAAAATGAACTGAAATACAATACAAGGGTCCTAATCAGCCTGGGGGTTTGTTATACAAGCCCCACAGTTATGGATTACGGGTGGAAGCAAAAGCACAATTAAAAAATATGTACTAATAAGCTGAACATTTACAAAACTGGTTCCCATGCAAATATCTCTTATTTTATATTTCAATTAGTTGAGCCTATTGAATCTTTGTTAGTCTTCATTTGGCAGATGAGGAAATCTGAAAATCAATGGCCAATATGATGCTCAAATGTCACTTTTTCAGGGAGGCCTGAGATGGTAGCCAGCCCCAATGATCCTTGTCTCCTGACATTCAAACCCTGTGTCTTCTCCTCCCACACTGAGTAGCACTGACGGTGTGATCACTAGGATATTGCAGAAATAACAGAGTATGATTTCTAAGGCCAGGCCAAAGGCATTGTTCATTCTTGAACCTCTGGCTTTGAGAGAAGCCAGCTGCCATGTTATAGGTATATCCAGAGAGGCCTTCTGCAAACATCAGTGAAGAACTAGAACCTACCAATACTGTCTGTGTGAGGTAGCTGGGAAGTAGATCTGCCAGTCCCAGTCAAGCTTCCAGATTTGAGCACAGTCCTAATTGAAGTCTTAACTGTCACCCCATGCAAAACTTCAAGCCAAAGACACCCAGCTCTGCTGCTCCCAAATTCCTGACACACAGAAACTGGTATATAATGTATATTTCTAGCTCTAAAACACTATGTCTTGAGGTAATTTGTTGTACGGTAAAAGATAATTAACCCACCAACCCAGATCATTCTTTTAAAACTTGCACCCCCTTCCCACTACCAACACAGATTCCATACTTCCTATACTGTTTCCGCCTTAACTCTGCTCTGCAGCACTTTGTTTATGCGCTCTCTCTACCCAGGCAAAAAGGTGAGCCCCAGGAGGGCAAGGGTTTTTGGACTGTTTCATTCAAGGCTGTATCCCAGCTTCTGAAAGAGCACATGACATGTGCTCAATGAGCACTTCCTTGAAAGCATAAATGAATCCACTGAAGACCTTGAAAAAGATGAAACAATCACTGGACCTTAACAAGTAATGTTGGAGAACTGCTTGTGTCAAGTGCCAAAATACTGGTCAACTGAGAACCTAACAGACATAGACCAGTTAGAAACTGAGGAAAAGGCAAGAAAATGGATGAAGAAGATGAGATGAGATGATAGCTGCTTCAGAAGACATAATTTATTTATCAAAGAGTCTAAGGAGACTACTGGGAGAATGCATAAAGTCCTGGAAAGCTTTTATAAAAATAACTCCTCAAATTTTACCATTAAATTCAACCTTTAAATGAAGAATGTACTACTCTGCTATCATATGATTTGACTGGAAAACCTGGGCAAAAACATTTATCAACTGCTTTATTCTCCATTCTAAAAGCTGGTGCATGATTGAAATGAAAACACAATTTTGTTGAATCTAAGAAAAAAATGAATTTTCATACATCTTGATTAATTTCTCATGATAAGATTTCCAATTGTATCTTTTCCCTCTAGTATTTATTATAAAGCTTTGGTTTTATTTTAAGTACCACTGTTTTTTTCAGTACTACTGTTCCTTGAACAATCAATCCTCCTGAGTACTGGGTCTGACATCAAACAGGCGCTCAATAAATCAGAGCTATTAAACTTTTGGGCCTTGAACAAAGTACTAGAAAAGGCCCTGTTATGTTTTGTAAGTTGTACGCAATTAGTGAATTCAGCAAAGAGGGAATGCTTACATGCACAGACTGTGTATTTAAGTGAATAAAAGGAATTTGGAAATTTAACTTAGGGACGGCAAATACGTTTTGTCCCAAGTTCCAATGTCAGTGGGTACTAGCTGCTCAAGAAACTATGCAGAGCAGGATTCACTGGCAACATCTGCACCGTTTTCATGGCATCTGTTTTGGTTGTGGGATGGGGAGTGGCCAAGATGTCTTAGGCATTTGCCAGATCCTAACCCGTCTTTCGCTGATGCAGATGATGCCTTCCTTGTCTTTCACCACGCAGAAGCAATATGTACGTAGAAGTTCAGAGGATTTAGGGAAAGGAGATACGGTATCCTCACCTGGAGATCAATGAGGGCTGATGTGAAGCTCTGAATATTCTTTGTGGCTCAGGAACAGCAGGGCCTTTTGTTTTCTTGGACCTGGGAATCTCCCAAAGTTCACTCCGTTGGATGCTGTACTGACAGAAGGACTACTCTTTCCAATCAGGAATTAACTATGCTGAACTCTCCCTAATTCAGCACCTCACTCATCAGAATTCCCACCTATGCAGGCCCCTTCTTGGCCCTGAGGGAAGAATAAGGTGCCTTCATTTGAAATGGTTGGGAAGAATGTAGTGACACAGGGAAAAAGCTTGTAGAAAGATAGCAAGCCCTCCAAAATCTTGGTTGCTTTTTGACTCAAAATCCTTGGACAGTCCATCCCTTACTACCTATGGAATTTAGTTCAAACTCCTTAGCACGACCTTCCTATATCTTTACAAATTGTATCTGGACCTATCTTTCCAGCTCCATTCACTCCCACCAATAAACCTCAACTTCCAGTCATGTGCATCTCCAGGAGCCAAACATTTTTCTACATGGAGCCAGTGAAGTAATGGTTAAGGGTGTTGGGTCTGAAGTCAGGTCAAAAAGGATTCCAATTCTTGCCACTTTCTGTGCATGTGACCTTGGGTAAGTTACTGAACCTCTCAAAGCCTCAGTTTCTTCCTCTGTATAATTAGTTTACTATGAGTTTCTTCCTCTGTATAATTAGTTTACCATGTGATTGTTGTGGCATTAGACAAGATAGTATGTATAGGCTTCAGTTCCTGCCAGATCATGCCTTCATATGCACTGTCTCCTTATCATTCCTTTACAGAAGTCTAATTTACGGGTAAGAAAAGCATGACTTAAATACTAGTAAAGTACTACCCTGAGGCCAGGTACCATCTAGTCATGACAATCTGGCTCCAGAGCCTGTCAACCACTAAAGCATTCCAAGAAGGAGGTCAACAAATATCAGTAAATGGGTGAATGAATTCATACATTCTTTCTCTTATGTATAAATTGAAACCAAATGTTTGGCTACCAGTTTTTAAAACTTTGAGTTGTTCATTTTGCTAGACTGCATTAGTCAGGCAACCACTTAAAAATGCACTTTTATAAGCCCATGAAAGATCCGGACCCATAGTAGGTGCTCAATCAATGACGTTGAAAGAACAAGTGATTGATTGAATCTGACATTCATGACAAGAAGAACAGAGTGCTTCCAGCCAAGTAACTGTTCACCTGTCAGTGTGAACCTCTGACAACCTCGTCCTCCCTGCAGCTCCTGCAGCGTGAGACCCACCAGCCATGCAAGATGAGGGAGTTTCAATGGGTCACTGATTGGAGACCAAGTTGTTTCCGTGGCATCTCAGGCATCCTGAGGCTGCCTCCTAATGTGGGTCACTTACATGGCAAAGGCAGGGTGTGCTGCCAACAAAATCAGCCAGTTCTTTCAAGTGAAGTCGCTTGCTAGCAACCCAGCTGATGTTTCACTAAGAGGGGCAATGAGACGTCACAAGGCCGGTTCTGCTATAATCCAGTGCTGTCTGCAAGGAGCAATCATCCATTCTAGGTTAATTCTGAGTCTCCTTTTGAGTCTCCAGCCTTCCTCTCGAGGTCCTCCTGCCTCAAGGCATTTTACCCTCCACTGAATACTCCCAATACTCCCTATCCCAGGAGATGGTGAGTAGGGAATGAGATAGGAGTCAAGGGAAACGAGTTCCTGCTTTATCTTGAACTGAACTGATTTCTGTCTTCCCTCTGTCACAATTAATCAAGAGCTAAGTGTCCTGAAGACAATTAAGTATCATGGAAATGGTTCCTTTTTCTTCTAAAAAATTATGAACATGGAGGCAGGACGTGCAACTGGGCTTCAAGCCAACAGGAGGGAGGGATCTATGGGAAAGGACGACCTTTGACAGGGAGACTTTCTGCTTCGGTTCCTTGTGAAACAAATAGTTTCCTGAAAAGGTCTCCTGCCCAACCTCCTAATAATGCGATTAGGGGAGCTAATTTCCTGGGTTGGTTTCCCCCCTATTTCACCCATCCACACTGGGTTGTTACAAAAGCCCTCTCTTCTGGAAATTGCTCCCTCACCCACAAATGTGGACAGAGTGTGGCTTGACTGACTTTTAAAAAAATATGAGGGATAAAGATGAAGATGGCTTAGCAATGCAACAGCTGTGATGATTTGAGTGAGACTCAACTGTGGGTTTTAAAACCTTCTAAGAGCATTACTGCAACTTCCTTTAAGCCAACAGTCAACATTTATATACCATGGATTTGATGACAACATCATATTCTTCCTAACTTGTTAAGAAACCACTGTAAGGTTCAAAGGCTCTGAGGTCTCCACTTTCACACTCAGTGAACTGTGACTCGCCATCTATGCCTGCACTTTCCATTCGCTCTTCTGCCAACAGGTGACTTTACCATACCATTCATTAAAGAGCCATGACTGCTGCAGACTGCCTGTGCCAGATGGCAAATCTTCTATAATTTTGTTTTCATTCTTTACAAGGAGATTAGGAAACCTCCACTGAGGAATAAAAGGTTATCAGGAGGTGCTCTGCACTTCAGGTGCCTGACCTGGTTGAAGTTAACGTGAGGCCACTATTTGGAAGATTATTTTTCCGAGGAGAAGAGTGGAGGAGAATCCCTCTTCCTTTCAAGGAGAAAAAAGGAGCAGGTCAATGTGGCTTTTGGCTCTCAGGAAACTAATTAAGAGAGGAGGTTGCACGCAATGCTGCTGGATTTAATTAGGAAGTAGTAAGGCCACAGCAGTCACATGTTCAAATTTACAACCCAGAGCATGAAGTAAAATGCTTGACCCATTTTGCACAGTGATGGAATGAGAAGAGTGGAATTCCCAAAAAATAATTTGTAAAGGGTTCCCAAGAATACTGCTCATTATCCTAAAAATTGTCACCCACTTGGATATTTAGGTTGGGACAAAGCTGGTGCAGCCACTGAGTGACGGGTCACAAGCAACTCTATGGTCCTGGAAAGAAGGAATGATTCCGTGTATTTCCATGCTAGTCTCATCTCCCATAAGCAAACAGTACATTCTCAGTAAAGACAGCATGAGCAACGGTTGTTCGACGACTCAGCAATCATCTCCTCAGTGCATTCACGGGCAGACGTTAGGTGAGAACACAGACAGAACGTCTGACCTTAGAGTGCTGGTGTTTCACTTGAATGAATGAGAAACAAAGTTCTCATCTCAGTTAAAGGCACCTCCCTCCTTGCAGTTGTTCAGGTCAGAACTGCGGAGTCTCTGTTGCCTCACCTCTTTCTCTCTTCAACCATATTCAATCTATAAACAAATCATGATGGCTCCACCTTCAAAAAATATCCATAGTTTGACCACATAATGCCACCTGCACCGTTCCCATTTGGGACCAAGCCACCAGTACCTCTCTCCCAAATTATTACAGTAAGTGATTAGCCAGTTTTCCTGCTTCGACTCTGTATCCTTCTCCTTTGAAAATATAAATATGGTTATAGCTTGTTATTACTCAGAGCAACACCTCCAGTAGCTCCCCAGGTCTCTCAGAGGACAAATCCTTTCAGTGGCTCTATGGCCCCATGGCATCTAGTCCGATACCTCTTTGGCTTCCCTGAGGACTCTCCCCCATGCTTATGCAGCTGCAGCTGTACTACCTCCCTCTATTCTTGGAACAATCCAGACATACTCCTAAGGTTTTGCACTGGCTGATCCCTCTGCCTCTTCCCCTGACGGCCTGTTACCTCTCGCTACAACTCAAAACATTTCAGCTCCACTGTTCCCACCTCACCCTTGGTATCCCAATTTCCCTTATGGTGCTCTATTTTTTAATAGCATGTATCCCTTCTAACATTATACATTTGCTTATCTATTAAGTTGTTGTTTACTGTCTAACTACTACCATTAAAATGTAAGTTCCAAGAAGACAGAGGCTTTTTAAATCTGTTTTACTCACTGTGCCTAGAATAGTGCCTGACACATATTAAATAAGGGAATGAATGAAGGAATATATAATGCAGAAAATGCTGTAATGGAGTCATGTGTAAATAGTATTCTACATTAGCACTGCTGGCTTGGCTAAAGGATCACTGTCTATTTGTGGAGGGTTTAATACACACACTCCAAAATATATATACAGGTTCCTAACCTGTAGTCCCAGTAAATACTCATTTAGTAGCTCAGTATGCCCAAATGTTTGGGGTAAGTCTCTATAGTGACTGTATTCAGATAGATAAATGGAGTTCCTGCCTGGACATTATAAGAGAAAAAGTCTATTCATTTATTTAAAAAGTGACTGCCCAGCAAGACTGCCCTGCTTTCTTCCAGATCTGAGCCCAAGCTGTGCTATTCTCATGGCTAGGAGGAGTCTGGTTGTGTAAGATGAGCAGTCATGACTTCCCTCCCCATGTCTCTTTCAGTCATGACTTCCCTCCCCATGTCCTTCTTTTAATTAAAAATGATGGGGAAAATTTTGTCATCACTTACAGCAGTTTACAGAATTAGAAACTGAAGTGGGAGTGGGTTGAGCAAATTGCTAAAAATAAACAGTGTTGCCGGTGTGTTGTGATTTAAATGTAAGAATAGTCATGAGTTTAATCATGTGTCTGGGCAGAGAGAAGGATGAGGAATCTATAAAGTAACAAGGTGGGCCATTCTAGTAATGACATGAAAAATATATTGCCACTACAGAACCTTCTAGAATGACCAGGCATAATGAAATACTGAATATGTCTACTAGTGGTCTGCTATTAGTTAGAGTTGATAGCATTAAAACTGAGTCAAGTAATACCTCTAATAAAACATTTGCAAGTCAGTTACAGCACAAATTAATTTAAAAGACACAAAGACAACAATGATGTTATGCTAAACGTGCAAGGAAAGTACTTTCAAAATTTGATTTAGGGTCTTTCTATTTTCTAAGATCCAAAGGAAATCCCTTGATTTTGACTATTATAACTATACAACTCTTAAATCAACATTCAGAGGGTATATATATGAGGGAGAAGTAAAATTATGAATTTCAGATCAACTTTTTAAATGAAATTACATGACATCTGAAAGCTCTCCATGTACAATACAGGGAAGGAAGTAGTGTCTGCCAACGGCTCCAGAAAGCCAGCATTCCTACAAGTAACAGGGGCATCCCATCTCACCTAAGTAGTTATCATCCTCTGATTTCCCTGAGAAACTGTGCTGCCGCACATCGATATTGGTAGCACCAGCTGGAATTCGGACCACAGTATTGTAACCTGAAAAGAATTTAGCAGAAATTCGGTTTTTCATAGCATGATTCACTTTCCCTAAGTATAAAAGGTTGGAAACAAATAAATACAATATAATTCTCACTATTACTTTTAGCCAGATGGGTAATGTACCTTAACAAGCTTGATTTTATACTTGACATTAATACATTAACATATTGTATCTGGTTAACAATTTTTAAACTAAACATTTTCCTTCTCACGATTCTCAGAAATAAATTCTCACCATAATGTACTGTATTAAATGTTCCTGCCACTGTTTTGCATGAAGAATTATCACCACCACAAACTCCGCATTTATCTCTCCGGGCTTTTGAGTTTAAAACATGATCACATCCAGCTTGCTTTAAAAAAAATATATTTGAAATAAATGGTAAGTATTAGAGTGATTATAAAATGGCAAGTAATTTGTTTCTTTGTATTTCGTGCATTTAAAATGACAAGAAAGTACCTTTAACCTTGCAAGAGTTGAGAACTCTCAAACTGTCTAGGGCCTTCTAGGGACAATGTGGCCCTTGGACTAGCAGACATGGGCATACCCAACGTTGAATGCAGAATCTCGGGTCCCACCCAGTTGCATGGAATCAGAATAAATTTTCTGGCATGTTAACAAGATCCTTAGATGCTTCTCTTACAGATTAAAATTTGAAAGCACTAGTCTACAAGTAAGTGGGAAAAAATGAGAAAAACTGCTCAGGAATGAAAAAAAAAAAGGAGTGGCAAGGACTTATCCAATTGAAGAACTGACTTCCCGATTGAAGGGAGCAGCCACTGTCCACTACAGGCTACTGCTGCCATACAGAAATATGAGCCCAGTGTTGGCATTTCTTTTTTTCAGGAGGAGCTGGAGAATTTGATTTTATTTGAAATCCTCTATGTTTAAATACTGGCTATGAATGAGGACAAAACTTGACTGCAGGCTGTCCGTTTGAGGCCTTAGGCCCCAAGTGAGCTCCTGGTGTTCTTCACTTCTTAATGTGATACAGCAGTGCAGACTGAGGTCTGAGGAGGACACCAGCAACAGCCATTCCAAGACCAGAAAGGCAGAGTCCATTCACATTCTTGTCCATTTTGCTCCTTTGTATGAACTGGAATTTGAGGAAAACCTCAATGTTTTGTCATAGAATGGACTGACAAGGAAATATGCAGTGTAGTTGTGAGCTGGGAAGGAAGGAGGTGAAGTTCTTAGGGACTCTTTCAATGAAATCCTACTGGCTAGGAACTCTGATTTGTCTTGGGCCATGTGCAAAGAAAAAATGCATTATCTCAGAGCCTGGCTGTGTTAGGAATGATTTTGAACTAATGAGAACAATCAAGTGGTGTGAAGCCCTCGAGAAATCATTGCTCTGATGCTTTACCATCTACCAGAAGTGTCTTGATCTGCCCTTCCAAGAATAATCAACGAGCACGTCTCAGGGAGAAGGTATCATGCTTACAATCAGAAAGAGAAATCTGAGTGAGACCAGCTCTTCCTCATGACATCAATCTAGAAAACTTGCTGTCAGGAAGCATTTGGGTTTAACCTTAAGCACTGACACTGCAGGAAAAAAAGTGTACGTGTGTGTGTGTGTAAATTATTATAATGAATTTTCAGGGGGAGGTTTTGTGAAGATTCCCCCAGAGGTTGAGAATGTCAGACAAATGGAGGGCAGTGGTTCTCAAACTTCGGCATGGATTAGAGTCAGGTGCTGCTGATGTATGCTAGTCTGGGGTTCA
This sequence comes from Smutsia gigantea, assembly GCA_032199065.1. Classification (NCBI taxonomy): domain Eukaryota; kingdom Metazoa; phylum Chordata; class Mammalia; order Pholidota; family Manidae; genus Smutsia; species Smutsia gigantea. The sequence continues at coordinate 51,488 of JAVSCE010019982.1, read as the reverse complement.
CACCTTGAGAACTGTAGCCCTGGAGACAGTGCACAGGTATTAGCAAATGCTATTCTGTCAAGGAAGCTACACACCACAGCTTTCGCAGCAAGACCACAGTGGAAAAACCACCACCTAAGACTTACCCGGCAAAGGCCTTGGACACAGATATCATTGGTGTCCTGGCCACATGGAGTTCCATCTACCACTCTGTCTCGGAGCTGATAGTAGGCCGTGTTCCCCGCCACCCTGCAGAACAGCTTGCACCGGTCCTTCATTAAGACTAGAGAGGAGAAACACGATGCAATGTAACTGTCGTGCCTGGACTGCATGCCAGCCTGCCCACCAGGGGCACTTGCCCTGGATGCACTTACTTCCACTGTACTTAGGGACCCAGCGCACATTTGGAAGCAAACCGTTGATGTTAAAATGCTTCCCATCAAAGTGAGCACACTGTTCATCCCGGAAGTCTCTCTTCTGCTTGAGACATGGCTCGGTGTTGCAGGATTTAAATTTCATTCTACGCCCCACACAGTACTTTCCACCATTTTTTGGCCTGCAAAACATAAAGAACAGACACACTGTACTATTAAGTCTTTCTCCCCATATCACTCACTGTCTTCTCTGTGGCTTCTATCTTCTAGGAAGCTAACTTGAAGTGGCTCATGACAGAGGACAGCATAAGGACTCTGAAGTCTGGGCTTGCACTCCGCCTTTAACACCACATAGTGTATGACCATGAGCAAGTCACTAAATCTCTGCCAGCTCAGGCCCCTCCATCTGTAAAATGGGGAAGTGGTATCAGGTATGGCTGTTTTGAGGATAAAATGTTATAGTATATAACAAAGTTTGAAATACAAAGCCCAGAACTATTGGGCCATTTTCTGTCCTCTTTCTCCTATACATTCACATTCCTTTGACTTTAAAATGTAGGAGGTAAAGCTTGCAGATGAGTAGTTAGAATGCTCCCTGTCTACCTTCCACAGGATATTCTGATGGAAGACTATCTGGTAACTTGAGTCATTCACTGCCATTCATTCTCTCCCTCCTCTCTCTCTCCCTCCCTCCCACCCTAAAGCAACTGGTTTTGTTTGTTCTGTTTTACAAGTAAGATGGAATAAAGGGAATGTGCTCCATAGTTTGACTGACTTAATAGAAGAAGTATGAAAGAATGTACTGGTTTCATTAACATTTGTATGACAACAATATGGAATACACTTTGTAAAGCATCACAGTGCGAATTTAATCTCAGCATGCAACCCCTGTTCATGTATTTTACTGATGTGACCCAGAGAGATTATGCAAAATACCTCCCAGCAACCAATAGCTCACCAAATTCATCATGGAAATGGGAAGATCACGGAATCACAGCAAGTCCGGCTCACCTACCCAGGGCCAAGGCAGCTCGGATTTTATTACTACCCTAGGATTCCTCTGACCCGGAAAGAAAGTTTCCCATCTTTTTTTTTGTTTCTGTTTTTGCTTTTTTTAGAATGTATCTTCCAGAGTTCTAGAATTCAAGGCAGTCTAGCAGAGCAGGTAAGATTCTGGATTGGATCTGGGTTCCAGTCTTACCGCTATCCTCACTGTGTTACCTCAGACAAACTTCTCAGCCTCCCTGAGCATCACTATCCCCTTCTCTAAAATGAACCACACAGATGCCTGAAAATGTTAGCTACTATGATAACACGTCAGCACTAACAATCTAACCACCAACTTAACCTGATCTGAGTGAGCAGTTTGTTTTGATTGCCAAATCTGAGCTACAACGTTGTTTGCACCCATTGTTTGCACCGTTAAGACAGGACTCAATGCCGCAGCAGCGCCCAAGTCTGAAGAAGCGCTACTTGGCTGTCATAGGATTATAAACAGGCTCCCTAGATCAGAGATTTGCACAGCAAGATAAGAGCCTGAGCTTTGCAGTACACACTGGGTGCCTTTGGGTAAGCTACCTGGTCTCTCTGAACTCCATCCTGCACACATAAAACAGATATAAGGTTGTCCACCTTAAAGGATTGTTATGAATCTGAGGAGCTTAGCAAGGAGGCTGGTATTTACTGTTATTTACCATGACGATAAATCTTGGGATGCAAAAAGGCACCGAACCCAGCAGTATGTATGTCTGATTGCTTCCCCATTAAACATAATTAAGCTCATATGCTTTGTAACTGCACTGTGCTCTCAACTTGCCAAAACTCATGTATCTTGCCCAAGGGTAAGGCAGATGAGGTACTTTTATGCCAAATGGCAGGAGATTCAGATTTTGCCCATGGTCACACAACTAATAAAAGAGCAGAGACAGCACTGGAATTCCAAGTTTCCGAGGTTCTCTCTCTGTGCTCTCTCTGCTGCCTGATGCAGGAGTTACGGCCAGAATCTTTTCTTTTTCTCTTTTGCTGCCACTTAGAGACAAATGTTTTCCTCAGTACCGAAGCACCCTAGTCTCATGCATAAAGCATCACAGGTTACACATGAATAATTAGATCACCCCACACGTCTGCTTGGGTGAAACTTGCTTTAAACGTGCTATGAGGAAGACCCTTTTCAACTTTTCCTCAAACTGAAATATTTATGGAATCTTTTTAAGTGTCCCAACCAACTATGGTGGATCATTTCTTTATCTATTGCCTAAAAGTAACTCCTATTTCTTTCCTTCTGAACTTAAATATTTTTAAAGTTGAGTTTTCCCCCCTTTTGGTTCTCTTATACAACGAGTCTTAACTGACTCCTGAAATTGATCAAACGCAGTAGTTTTTTGCATTGCGAAGAGTTAATACTTACAGGTGGCTTCTCTTCAGTGGCAGCAGTTGCCAGCTTTCCTTGCTTTGACCAATATCAAATGGCAAACAGCACTTAGTGATTTATTTTTATAACTGACATTTTTTATGAATAACACATGGAAAACACTATGTGAAAGGTAATATTGTTAAGGGCTATAAATACGGCTTCTGCAAACAAGGGGTTTCAATTCGAGCTCTGCCTCTTAATGGCACAATTTTAGGCAAGTGCTTAATCTCTCTAAGCCTCAGTTTCCCTACATGCAAAAGGGAGATGATGCTAATACCTATTTCACAGGGCTGAGGGAGGGTTACCCAGGTTGACATGTTCAAAGCACTTGAACAAGGCCTGCTACACAGTAAATGTTTAGCCATTACAATGGTCTTCCATCTACAGCCCATGGGCCAGTCCTGACAACTGCCTGTTTTTACATGGCTAGTGAGATACCAATGGCTTTTTACATTAGAAATAATTAAGAAAAAATAAGAAGACTATTTCAAAACACATAAGAATTATATGAAATTCAAATTTCAGTGTCCATAATTAAAGTTTCATTGGAACAGAGCTACGCCTACTCTTTTCATATCTTCTACATATGATTCTTACTAAATTGGCAAGGTTGAACAGTTGGGACAGAGATTCTATGATCCACAAAGTCCAAAATATTTATTGACTATTTTACAGAAAAATATTCCCCTACAGTGAAGGTTTATGGACCCAGAGCCATTCCTGTGTACAAATCACCATGCGACTTTCCATTAGTTTGCATGGCCATGCGGTGAGGTAGATAGTAGCATCCCTGTTTGTGAACCCTCGTTTGAACTGGGTTCAGAAATGTTACATAACCTGGTAAGGCCACATGCCAATTAAGCAAGAAGAGCTGGCTGAGAGACCAATCCAGGTCTCCCTGACCCAAACTCACCATCTTGCCTCTCTCCTCTGCTGCCTCTCTTGAAACACAACTGTTTCCATATGAATACTCATTCAGTGACTTAATTTACTTTTTATGTAAAGGCAGATTGTATTTATTAATAAAACATAAATTTGCTCACTTGAAATATATAGCTTTTCTTATGTCCTAGACAATGTAATCTCTGCCTGATTTGCATATACCATGTAATGGGGAAGGCTTTAGCCAACTGAACAGAACTTTCAGCATGGAAAAAAATTCATGCTATGATTTAATAATTTAGCTGGATAGGAGTATTTTTTTCCATGTAGGTAAATAATGAAAATTATACGAAATGCAGCTTCAAAACTAATATTAACCACATGTTCCAACTATTAAGATACTTTAAATATACTGTGTGTCCAATAGGGAAGGAAAGGGCTTAGGCAAATTGCTAGATTAATTATTATGAAAGTAACTTTACTCAACACAGTCAAACTGAATCTTCCTCTCAAGCACACAACCATGCCTACTAATACCTACAAAGAAAATTAGGGATACTGCATGGCTAAAGCTATATAGGAATTTTTGCAAATATCATTTTGGATGCATTCTGCCCTCAAGGAAAGTTAAACTTTGGTCTGCAAATGTGCTTGAACAGAAATGAAATCTCAACTCTTATGTTTACTTACAATGAATCACAGCAGACAGATTAGGGTTAGTATAAGAAAATTTCTACTGATGTAACAGGCAGCCCCAGAAGGTAGTGAGTTTCCTATACTTGGAGGGTTTTAAGAAGGGGTCTAATGGCCAGCTGCAGAGAATGGTGAACAGCTATTCAAGGATTAGATGGGATGGGCCAGGGAGCTGTACTAGTGATCTTTATTGATCCTTCCAAAGGGGGTAGTGCATGGGATGAGATAACCTTTATTCATTCGTTAGTTAATGGCTCTCCTACAGTAATTCTTGATATTTAAAAATATGTCCACCCAATTCAGTGCCTCAAAAAACTGCTGCAATTCTTTATAGTAAAATGAGAGATTGGTTTTCTTAGGTGAAGTTGACATATATCTGTTTCTTGTCTGTAAGATTTCATAAGCAGCAACTGTGGTGAAAGCCTGAGAAATGTCTAGCTCACTCACAATCTTGTCTTTTTTCAAATGTATGACTTTATTATTATTTTTTAATTTAACCTATCTCCTAATTTAGAAGCAAAATAGAAGCACTGGAAGAGGGAAATGCTTCCCCTTTCCTAAAGACTTGGAGTAATTCTTTAATTTTGATGGACCGTAACAGTTCTACAGACTATTTTGTTCAGCCACCAGGAAGCTCAGAGCCAGATTTAGAGCCCAAAGTAACAAATATAGTGCCCAGTGGCCTGAGAAGGCATCTTGTAGTTCCAGCGCTGGTTTTGTTTTGGTACTCTGTGTTTTTGGTGGTTATGATTTAAATGTTTACTCTATTGCATGTTTCTTAAAGATCAGGTAACCATAAAATAAATTATCCAATCAAGGACATAGAATGTAAAGGAGAGCTGTTAATAACTTCTCCAGGACAGCAGATGTTAACTGGGATTGGCCGTACACACTAGAACATATGCTCACCTTTTCCATGGAGCATAAGTCAAAAATGGGATTAAAAATAAAGCATTTAAAGAAAAGATTAGGGCACCATTCTCATGAGGTCAAACTTGTAAGCACTACATTACCAGTTGAGACCAAAAACTTTTTGACCCAAATCAGAAAGCGTCTGGTTTCTACAGTTTGCTCACTGAGTACATAATAACCCCATGTGTATGGCAAAGCTACTTCTCTTGTTTAGCTTTTATGTTTTCAAGGGGAAAAAAACCCTAAAAATAAATCATAATATATCTGGATGCTAAACAAAGACATTCTAGAATTGCACGAATACTGTGAAAAAATAAAGACAATCCAGTGTTCTTAATAAAGACATACCCTGGATTCTAAAAATGGAGTTCTTCATGATACTCGAAGGGCTTCTCAAACTGAGAAAAGGCATGTTCCCCTCAAATTCCCTGAGAATCATGACAGTAACCACTTCCGCATTCTACACAATAAGTCACCTGCTCTGTAAATTTCTTTGAACAAGCTGTTAAACTGAGGTTTGGGTCAGATTTTCCCTTTTCTGTGTTCCTATCTCTTGTCAAATTAACTCTCCAGTGCCACTGTAACTTCACTTTTCAGAGGCAGACTCCTTCCTCAATTCATAGGCACATCCCAAAGTGCACAAAACTTGGAAGAGTTTTAATGAAATGATGTCAGTATTGACACTCCACTAGGTGGACTGCATCATTTTAAAACCTCCCGTAGCAAATAGAAAGGACAAGACTCTCTGACTGAAGTCTCTAATGATCAGTCCTAACTTCTGAATGGAAGGATCTTTGCTTTACTTTGAAGCTCAAGATACTTTCCTGCTGAGATCTTTATACTGGGTAATTTTCTTTGTCTGGCCCACTCCAGTTATAGAGTGATTACTTCTAGAATTGCTCTAAGACTTAAAAAAGAAAGAAAGAAAGAAAGAAAAGTCCAAACATTTCTTTTGAATGGAATATTCTTGAATAAAAATTTCAAAAATGCCTACTGTTTGCAATATTCATACACTCATAATAAAAGCTTACTATAAATAATAATTTGGTTCAATGTAGCCACCAAGGAAAGTTTTAATTTTTTAAAAAATCACCGTGTTTGCTCCTACTGTAAAATGTTTTCTTTGAAGGCTTCAACAATACAAAGAGCTAGTATATATAATTGATTTTAAAAAGCAGGTTGTGGAATACTACACACAGCATGATACTTATTTTATAGTATATAATGCTTATTTCACATATGCAAACTTTTTTAAAGTCCAAAATGATACACAGCACATGGGTTTCTGCTAGTTATTTCCTGCGGAGAGTATGTGGCAGATACAAATAATGACAGCTTTTTTAGGTTGGATAGTTTTGTGTCTGAATTTTTTGAAAAAATGTACTACATTTATACCATTATTTAAAAGTATAAAATATAGACTCTACACAAAATCTAATGTTTATGTTCATAGCCACGGTGTTAGATTTATAACCAGAGGCTATGTTTTATAGCTCTTTAGTTATCTTTATAGAGATGGATATTAAGTGGACATGAAATAAATGTTGGATTGTGAACAAAAGTACTGATCATAGTCTGGGATTTGTACTACAGAGTATTTATTTAGACCAGGCCTTACAGCAGTGGCCTAAATTTCATTCTTTTTGGTTCACACAATTCAGATCTTTCTTTTAAAATATTTGGAAGCTTTGTGAAGCGTGGGCCCTTTTCCTACCTGTGAACAATCAGTAGACTGGAGTAGCGCCCCGCGGTGGGCTTCCCACACTCTGCAGTGCAACCCCCCGGGTTGCTCCAGTTCATTTTCTACTTGACCTGCTTGCTTCTTCTACAATTCAGTCTCTATTCCTAATACAAGCTGTCAAAAATAACCAAGCATTGCTGGCAAAATCATTTTACATAATCCCAAAGCAGCTCATTCTTCAAAATGATTGTTGGTTTATATATCTAAAAACTATCCCTATCATGCGAAGACTTCTTGGGACCCCAGCCTATCTAGGTTCAATGTCAATAATGTCATATATTATTTTCTATTCCTTAAACTTGATACATCTTAGATCCACATAAAACTGGATGTCATTCCTTGTAATTGAAGACAATGATTTTTAAAATCTACTTATAAACAGCCTCTTCTAAAAGCACATTTATTATGATAGATGCTAGGAAAAAGACCTTTTGACTGTATTTCAACAGGTAAGTCCTAAGAAGGTTAAGCTGGTAGAAACAGCCATGGCCACATAATGAGAATTATCCTAAAAAAGCAGGACGGACACTCTCAATCTGCAAACCGTCAGGTTGTGGGGTGTGTACCTCAGTGGTCTCACTTGTAAAACAACTAGATTGATGCAAAAATGAATTCCTGCCTTGGGGCTCCAGGTCCCTTAGGGTCTTCTTATGCCACCTCGGGGGTCTGTGTGTCCCTTTCAGCATTTACTGACATTTAGCTGCAACCTGGATGGAGATGTCCCAATTTCTTTGTTTCCTTGTGAAAAACGATCTGTTCACTTTATTAGCATGGCATTACAGGCACAGGGGTCACTCAAAATTGTTACACAGGCTAACCGATGCAATAGCATCTATTGTTTGGTAGGCAAAACTTTTAACAAAAAAGGATCTTGGAGCAAAATGGTAACACAGAGGGGAGGTGCCAGGGGATAAGGAGAATGGACACCGTCAGGTAGGCAACCCTACCCTCTAACTTGGAAAAATCTCTTCATCTGCCTCCAGCTAAAGTATTCCTTCTAGGAACGCTTCTCCCCTGCGACCCGGTATAACAGTGATGAGTTCTGGGACTTACTCTGGTCTGTTGCACTCTCGAACAGCTGTTTTGATGCCCCCTCCACATGTTCTTGAACAGGTTCCAAAATGGCTCCAGCTTCCCCAGGATCCATCAGTCACGGGGACCTCCATTTCTTTGGGAACACAAAATCCAAACTTGCAGTGCTGTATTTGATAAGGGGAACAGTGAGGGAGAGCTCGGTGCGTGAGACAATGCAGGACCCACTGTCCTCTTAAATACACACTTCCATTTTCTCCAATGTGCTGTTGTGAAATGCTGTAGTATCATCAGCTATATGAATAATTGAAGTTGTAGGGACTTTGATCTCATACTTAACTGACTTTAGGCTGTGTCTTTATTTACAACATGTTTGAATCAAGCTGCCCAATGAGTAGCTGGCTCTAGGCTGTCGGGTGACTCCAATGGCCAGCTTCAAAGTCCTCAATTAGTCTCCTTGGAAAAATGAGGACTGGAATTGGGCACCGTGGTTGTAGACAGGGACCAAATTAGTTACTTGCTTTGCATAGTGAATTTCCATGAACAAGGCCCAGAATGTTGTGAGCTGGGTAAAATTATAATGCTTTATTGCTCCCCACAGATTTGAAAATGCGATTTTAATTTAATTAAATAGGAGAGGAAAAAAAACCGAGTTACATGATTCCTATAAATTCACTCCACCAAAGCACACAGGATGAGGCTAATGCAAAATGGACACATTACAGAAAGCCCTAAACTTTATTGCTTTTTTGTCATGAACGGTTTCAGATTCTCTAGCCTGGAGCAGGAAGAAGGCCATGATGTTTAAAATAAAACAAAACGAAATAAAACTCCTCAGCAGGACAAGAGAGTCAAGAAGCCCATTTTGACCCTCTTCCATTGTTGGGGTGTGAGGCCCTGCCACAAAGCTGAGGTCACTGAGCAGTGGACAAAGGAAGACTGGCGACAGTGGCAGCAGGAGGGTGACGCCCCGTGGCTCACTTAGGCCTCTGAAGTGATTTATCTGCAGGGATAACACAGGCACGGAAGGGAGAGGTAGAGGCCATGAAGACCAGGGAGTTGGGGGAGTGTGTAGAGAAAGTGGTGAAGTCCCTGTTTGAATGGCTGGCCCCACGAAAAGCGTGGTGAATAATGATTTAAAAAGTGCAATTAAGCTTTCTCTATTCTGCCAGCTCCTCCCCCTTGTAATTATCCTCTAAGAATATCTGAGGATACATCCCCTGCCCTGAGCTGTTTTCCTGAGGCTTAAGAGGTTCTGCACCCAAACCCCAAAAATGTGGGCAGAGGAAGAGGTGACCACATCACTCTCTGAAATCATTTTATATTTGTTTTTATGGCAGTCTTGAACATTTCTTGGAACATATGCACATGAAAGTACATGGGAGAAACACATGATCTAGAGTGCCACTATCCCATAAGAATGAAATGTGAGCCACATACTCAATTTTTATTTAAAAAAAATTCCTAGAAACCACATTAAAACCAATAAAAAGAAAAAACTGAAATTAATTTTAATTTTTCATTTAGCTCAAAATATCTAAAACACTATCTATATGTAATCAACATAAAATTCTAAGGTTTTATACTTTTTTTGTACTAGGTCTTCAACACCTAGTGTGTATTTTCACATAAGCACACCTCCTGCAGGATTACATGTCAGGTGCTCACTGGCCATGTGTGGCTAGTGTGGCCCATCCTGGGCAGTGTAGGCCTTAGAGGGACAAAGTTAAGCAGGTAAATTAATGGTTCTTCCAAAAACCAATTCTGTGACCTTGGACGAGTCACCTAACCTAACTCTGCTTTTTCACAGCTGAAAAATGGAGACCAACCAGCCAAAGCTGTCTAGAGTATAACATAAGACAATATATCTAAAGCACAGCTGAGCATATAGGGCATAAGGCTTAAAGTTAGTAATAATAATGGCAAACATTTACATAGCACTTACTATTTCTCAGGCACTATTCTAAACATTATATATATATATATATATATATATGTAAAACATATATATATATAATTTATTTTTTATAATTCATGAATATTTGTATGTATGAATTTTTATATTCATATATACATATAAATAATTTATACATATTTAAATATATATAAATTTAAAACAAAATATTAAATATAATATATAACATATATATAAACTAAATCCTCACAGCATGCTATAAAGTAGGTATTATCATCATTTCCATTTCTGTAGGAAAGAAAATGTAGGCATAGAGTGGTTGACGGCAAATATCAGTAAGGGGCAGAACTGAGACTGAAGCATAATTTGACTCAAGAGTACATTCTTAACTATGACACATGCTACCTCTCAATTGTGGGGGAAAGGGACAACTTTTGACATTTAAATAAAAACTGAAATTTAAAACAAGTGACTCCAAGTTGTCTACAGCATCCATTCTCTCTTTCATCCATGGTAACAGAACCCACATTTCCCCAGATTCTTGTACATATAAGAGCGGTCAAAAAGATGTCAAAATTACTGGGTAAGATTCCTGGGAAAGTCCTCTTGCCCCTTTGTTTTTTACCCTTTGGTTTCATTCTACCTGGAACTCTGGCTTGATGAGCTACAGCAGCAATTTTGTGCCCTTGAGGATGAAGACTATTTGCATATGACAGCGGGACAGAAAGAAATTAAGAACCTGGGTCACTGATGGTTTTGTGGAGCTGCTGTAACAGTTCCATAACCTGCTTAGCTTTGGACTAGCTTTTTGTATCAGAAAAAGAGCCAATTTGCTTATACTGCTATAATTGGGTCTAATCTAAACAACTGTCCTAATTAATATGTAATTGAGGTTAGCTGACATCTATATTGAACATCCAAATCTTGCTGTCAGAAATGCATTTTTATAAACCTTACAAAGTAAGGAGAAATTTTTGTACTCCATACTTCTTACTAAAATCTATCCTGAAAGTTAAATACTCTTTACTGATATGACCACTGATGGATATTCAAAGGAGAGGAAGAAACTTAGAAGAATATGGGAAGTACCTTGTAATGACAAGAGGCTGGAAATCAGGTCCATTTGGCAAAAATGTACCTAAAGAATCTATTTTACCAGGCAAATTTTATAAACAATAATTACATACTGCAATAGACATTACATCATAACAAAGCATTATGTGGCTGGTGATGCCTGAACCAAAATATAGTGGCCTTTCCTAAAAGCAGCCAGAACCATTTAGATGATATTTTACCTAAATGCATATTTTTAAAAAGGTTGGAAGAAGGACTTGGAGGTCAATTTTTTTTCAAGGAGGCTTAAAACAAAAAAGTTTAAAACCTCCGAGTCACAACAGGGTAAAAATGAAAGTGTTAATGGATTTAACAAGAGAATGGAGAAAATAGACATTACAGACTCATTGATAACACTGTGTCAGCAGCCCAAGACAGATTACTGCTGAAGGAGCAGGGCAGAATGAAGAGAAAGAAAAAAAAATTACCCTATATAGCAAAGAGAGTCAGAATTTGCTAGAAAAAAGGCATATGGTTTTACTGCCAATTCTATGAAAACAAAACAGAACAAAAAAAACCCACAAAGAATTTCTAGGCCAACATATCCACCATCTTTGGCATTTGTAAAATGCATAAATACTCTTCAGGGGAATAAACACTCACATACCCACATCTTTAATAAAGGTGGTTAGACTTGGCCACTTTTCTAAAACACAACCAAAAATGTACCTATCATTTTCTCTGCATAGTTCCTTTTCTGAAAGTGTTCTGAGCCTGCCCTCTGGAATGCCTTGAAGTCTCTTGTTCTTGCTCGACACAAGCATACTTGGAAAAAGTCTTCTGAAAGATCTCCCAAATTCTCCCATCCCTTAGGTGTAAGATTACCCTACAATCCCTTATCACCTACTTCTGTTACAAAAACAGAAGAACTGAAGAAGTCACAACACACATCCTCCAAAGACTTTCTGCGTGCCAGGACTGACTGGGGCACCATAATACTACACTGAGCTGGGCAGCCTGTTCATGACGATTTCACTAAACATAATTCACTTTATCATATTATTGAGAATTCTTCTTTGCTATGGTTTTTCTAGAGATAACATGTGTCATAAATAAACATAATAGGTATGTGTATCAACTTGATCAAGAATCACAACATAGTGCCAGTGATTTTTCTGACATCAAACAGATTCAATTTAAGTAATATAGTTGGTTGATTCTAACTCAAGTCAATTAACTCAGTCATCAAGCAGGTATCACGTCTACCATGATCTCCCATCAACAGCTGTGTTTAGAAGGACTCTAAGCCCGCATTTTCCTTTTGTAAGAATGAGTGAATTCTTAATGGCTGCCATGGAAACCTGAGAACCACATTGCCAATCAAACCTATGATCTTCTGGTCATCAACACATTGAGTTAAATGTCCCACAAAAAGTAAAAGAGTCACTCTGACCAAGCAGGTCTATTTCTTTTTAAGCTAGTGAAAGGTGCAGAAGCTCTTAAGCCTATGTCTATATATAGTTTTGGTTAGGTTATTATTGAAGAAAGCTGTATTTGCAATTGCTGAAGTCCTTGCCATCGAGAAACAAGAATAGGAACTGACTTAGTCACCAAGTCACACATAAAATTATCTTCATTGAAAATTTTTTATTTTTGTATTGAACTTGATTGTTTTCAAATAATGTGCACACCCTCTAGCTCCTGCAACTTTATAACCACCCTGAGATATGAGTGAAGCAACTCCTGTTTGGCCATTGAAAACCAAAGGAGCTAGGTGAGTTTGGGTTACAGACACTCCAGTAGACCCTGAGACCCCTTCAGACAAAGCAAAGGAGGGAATTAGGGTGGGGAGGGGTGGGGCAGGCAGGCTCTGCCTTGAATGAGCTGAGTGACACTGGGTAAGTCACTTCTCTGTGTTCCCCATCTATAAACTCAGGGAAAGGAGAGTTAAATCCCGTCATCTCTGAGGACCCCTTCCATAGACACATTCTGGGTGTTATTGATTCCATAAAGTAAAGTAGAGGAAAATGAAATGAGATGAGAATATTACAAGTGAGTAAAGTGGACAATGGGAAAAAGAAAGAAGAAAGGAAGTATGTATGTGTGTGTGTGTGTGTACAGATGACAAAAGACTTAGAATATAGCCCAGGGATTGTTTCACTGTATGGGCAGAATACCATTTTCAATATGGATATTTTATTTCATAAAAATATCAGGTTTATATCTAAGACTTTTTGTAACCAAATTTTATGGATAATGATGACGATGTATCATTAATATACGACCTTTTTTCAGATGGACACTAGGTGCCCAAGGTTGCATGCCACACTCTTAGGTACATGGGATGTTGTTCCCATTGGGCTGTACAAGCAGCAGATTTTCTCTGGTTATTAGCAAATAAGTGGGAACCACTACAACCAGCTCGGGATTTGGATTTGGATAAATCCAAGCGACATCGCAGCTCCTTAAAAGGACCAACACAGACTGGGTAGCGAATGCCGTAAGTTACTATATTTCTGTATTTCCTTGATTTTTAAGATGCTCCTTTAACTTAATAATCGCCTTCCACTGCCACCCTCAAAAGAGAGAAGAAAATGAAACGATACCTAAAAATGGACTGATAAGCTGAAAAGAATTTAGGGATTTCAGAAATGTTAAAACAAGAAAAACTATGAAATTGAAGCAGTAATGATAGCTGTGTCTCTCATATTAGTGTTGTGCTCTAATGCAAGTTTTCACAATTTTCAGTAATAGAGTTGAACCTCCTGCCTCAAAAAAGTCTTATGCATGCTAAAACTTATGGCATTAACTTATATTCTAAACAAAGGTGACTGAACCTACGGCCCAAATCATGCCCATTTCTTCCCCAAGACAGAAGGCAGAGCGGGGCATTACTTGCCTTTCCGGGCTCACACTCTGTCCCATCAGCCCAGGGCGTGTGCTGAGTCCGGCAGCCTTTGTGCGCTCCATCCACGTTATTGCACCAGAGCCGTCTACACTGCATCTGCTCAATTCAGTTGAATGAAAAATTCAGTGACAATATGATTAAATGATATCAAACAAGGCAAAGACTGCTTTCAACTAACACTTTGCCAATGATATAATGTAAGTTGGAAAGGGATTTTTTTTCTTGGTATGGTAAGTGATAAGAAAATCCAATCAATATAGAGAGTAGCTCATGAGACCCATTTCTATGCCTGGAAGGACTTAAGGTAGTTTAAAAGGGGAACTGCTAGGCATCAGAAATATTCATGATGTCATGTGGAGGAGAGTAACACCTCCCCAATCACAGATGAGGAAATGGAGGCTTCCAAAGACTGAGAAGCATGCTCAATATCACACTGCAACTGGGTCATCTGTGTTCAGGCTTGTGATGAGCTGTGATTGGAGAGCATGATTTTAATTATGCTGTGATTAGCTGTGACTTGAATTTAGGTTTGACTTCATGCCAAAACTAGTGGGTTTTTTTCCTACAAAACCATGTATTGTCATGATCACATTATGACTCTTTTCTAGGGCCTTTAGGGTCTCTTAAAGAAAAGAAGGGACAACATGTTGTGAAATATTTCAGGCACACAAACAGTACGAACAGTATCATAATGGATATCTGTTCACCCACCATCCACCTAAAGAAAGAAGAGCTCACAGGCACAGCTGCTGAAGGCCTGTACACTCACCCCCATTCCAGCCCCTTGCCCTGCCCCAGAGGCGCCCATGACCTGGTGCTCTTCATCAGTTCAACATTGCCATGGTTTTTATGACCAATAACATCATACAGCACTTCAGCTTTAAAAAAACAACACTATCCGGCATTTCAGGATATACTGATATATCCTATAACTTGCTTTTTCCCCGACTCTGTACACTGTTTTCTTATTTATTCAACTTGATATATAGTTAGCTGTGTTTCAGGGCATCCTTTTTAAAGATAAATTTTCCCAAGTGTTAAAATAAATCATGTTCACAGTAGAAAAATTCAAAAGGTACTAATATTATTTTAATAGGAAAAAAAGACAAAAATAACCTAGTCTTTCTGATAGCTTTTTCCCCCTTTTACACTTGAGAACATTCAATAATCATTTATCCTGCTATTTTAACTTAAAACTATATAGCAGGAACATGTTCCCATGTGTAGTCAATTTTCAATTATTTTATAATACTCCATGAAATTGAGACATTCTTGTTTCATTAACCTTTCTATTGTTGGGTATGTGAATTACTTCTCATGTTTGCTGTCATGAGTAACAGAAATGAAACACAGAATGTTTAATTATTTCCCTGGTGTCACTGTACTTCTCAGTTTACCATGCTACCTCTGAAATCTCTCCCAGCAAAACAAACACCCAAAAGTCTAGAACGGAGCACCCCACAGAAGCATAATTTTGCTTATCTACATCCTGAAAGTCACTAGATCATATCACCAAAATGTCCATGATATATACATCAAAATATCACACACTCGGCAGGTGAGCTACCACTAGAAATGATTATAAGCCTCAGGTGGCCACAGGACATTGCCTTGACAAGTTCAGACAGGGAAATAGGTTTATCTCATGAAATACCTTTACTGAATCTAGACTTCATAAAGGTCACCTGCACAGTCAGCAGGAATGAAAGGAAACAAGAAGAGAAAAGGGCTGAGCTTTGCCATTTCCAGCTCTGTAACCCTGTCCTCTCAGAGACTCCCTTTCCCACTCACAAAATGAAAATGATACAGCATCTCCCCTTCAGGTCATCATGGGAGTGGAACAAGAAGGCACAGGTAATGCGCCACCTAACACTGAGCACTGCTGCTGTTTATCACCATCATCACCCTTATCACTATTAGCATTAGTAGTCAGTGGACTGTTCTCAACTTTCCCATGAGTGGTTTATATTAGAGTGAGAATCCAATGGAAAAGTATGAATTAAAGGAAGTCTACGATCAATGCATGAGGACCAAAATGGCCCCCGAACACTTACCATATAAGGGCACACCTGAGAACCTGGTCCAAAAATCAATTCACATTGCTTATTCACGTTGTAAAGGAGGCCTGGCAGTTGCAGAGGCAAAGGGTAGGGTCTGGACTCAGGTTCGTTGAGCAAACACTCGCCGTAACCAGTGCTGTGGAAAGCAGAAAAACACAGACGGTAAGAGCAGTGGATGAGACATGACTGCCAAAGCTCCAGGTAAATGGAAGGCCATCTCGCCATTTTAATGCTAGAGAGGACAGTCCTCCTTCTTTTATATGTGTTTTGTTATTTTCATCCGAGCTTAAGTGTTCAGAAGCTAACGTTACATTTTTGGTGTATACTTGTCTGTGGAACCACTGGCTACAGATACAACATGGTCAGTAGAAAACAGTATCTGTTATAGCCTTTATCACATTTTGGGGCAATTATCTGTTTATTTTTTGCCTTCTTCTCCAACAGACTGTAAACTGCTTAGGGGCAAAGATAGTGCCTTTTTCATCCAAGCATGGGGCCTGCCATTAACAACAGGTGTTTAGTAAATGTTTGCTCAATCGATGAGTAAGTGAATCAACAACTATACCACAACAAACATTTTAGATCATCTAGTTAAAAAGAAAAACAGGAAACCTCCAGTTCTTTGACTTTTCTGAAAATAACTCTTCTGGAAAATTCACACCCAGGGAGTTCTGATCAATAAAGCCCCCTCTTCCCTGCGGCTGGAAAAAAATACACCCAGTGACCTTGGGACAATCACTTAGGCTTTCATACATCTGGGAGAAAAGAGTAATAAATGAGTACCACAAGGACTCTGTATAATGTAACTGCATCTTTGAGCAGCTTAAAAAACAAAACAAGGTAAGAAGAGAAAAGGGAGAAGGAGAGAGAGAAAGAGGGAAAGAAAGAGAGAGAATGTCCTCAACCACATGGAGGTCTGCTGTAATTTTAACCCACCCACATAAACCTTCCTTGGGATCATCTCCCTACCCCCACCCCTCTCCCAGGCAAAAGTACTAAATTAGAAGCACATAAATACTTGTGGCTTTCCTTCACCATGTAATCATTTCCACGACCCCTCCTCCGAGATCTGAACAGATATCATATAGCTTTACCAGGAATGAAGCAACATTTACATGTTCTCTTTAAGTTCCCAAACTTTTCTTTAGATCAGTCTGTAATCTTCTAACCTCCGGCGAGGATATGAACTGCACAGATGTCAGAGAGTATTTTTTTTTTCCTCCTCCAAGGAATGTCAACAAAAATAACAACTCAAAGGAATGCTTGACTCTACATTTTCTTTCCCACAATTAGCTCACCACACAGAGGCCAGGCACTAGAAGTGCTGTACTAAAAGAAAGTTCAAGTCTTACTCTAAAAATTCAGTGATATATTTTCGACTACATTTTGACCACATCCAGGGGTTGGTGTAGAAGTTCAATGTTGGAGCCATAACATGCTGGGGACTCTTTACTCCTTCTTCTTTGCATTTATTGTTGTCATCATGAGGCATGTTAAATCTAAGGCGAGTGAGACAGGGATAAGAATGTCAATAAGCACCAAGGGATCAAGTGGTTATAATTGCTTCAAGAATGCATCTAAGAGAAACAAGTCAACTGAGTACTGCATTGTGGCTAAGAATCTAAACCCCAGTGAGCAGAAGAAAACTAGACAATGCAAGACAGAGTTTAGAAGATAACATATTTCTCACTCAGTTTAATACAAAGTACCTTTAATATATTAAAAAAAGATGTGGAGTGGGCCATTATTTGATTTAAGTGTACTTTTTAGAATTACAGAGTCTTTGAACATGCTGTAGTTGGTGCTAGAATACAGTGGTTGGAATTCCTAATAAGCTGTTAAAGGCCAATTTATAGAGAGTCAAGAATTTGGCAGGTTATGATAATGTTGTGACTATAAAGAGTCAGTCAGGTGTCAAAACTTGAAGCCAAAAGCTTTCTAATAAGAGGCTCACTATGGGTCTTGGCATCTCCTCCTTTTCAGGTCAGGTTGACAGATGATATAACTGGGTAGGCATATCATTATAAAGGTATGCAAAGTTCATGCACAATAAAATCCATTAAGGAAAGCTGCAAGCATGGAAACCAGAGGCATGCCAATTCCACTGCCTTAACTCAGAGATGGCAAGTAGCTTCATGTGTCTGGCCAATGTCAATTGATTGGTACTGGCTTCCTGAAAAGTTGGGCACAAAAGGATTCTTAAACTAATCCAGGTGCTGCCTGAGAGAAGTCTGTGATGGAGTGCCAATGTCCTCTTAGGCCTGGGAGGGAACTCAGCTGCAGCCTCAACACATATTTGCCATGTTGGCTTTCCCCGGGGAAATTGGAAAAAAATGATAGGAAGCATTCCTCAATCTAGAAACATCAATTCTCTGACCCACATGCCACTGTCAGCTCAGGTAACTATCCACTGGGTAACAAACTCAGAGGGGCTGTCTTCTCTGGATGACTGTCACCAAACATAAAGTTGATGCATATGGTTAATTTGCATTTAGGGAGGCATTCCCTTCACTAGTTCATCTTGAAATATGGAAATAAGTGAGTCACACACAAGTGTGTAGACTTGCTTCAAATAAAAGTAATAGCTGGGATAAAAGCCTATGAAGTTCATTCTATTAATTTCTCGCATTTGATTTTTTTTCTTTCACAAAAACACCAGCCAATCAATAACTGTCAGATGGAATAATTGCCAGATAGAAATTGTTAGATGGAAAAACTCCAGCTGTGTAGGTTGAACTTAATAGTACTTCTAAATGCTTAAGAGTCCATTTTCTTAGAAGAACGACTGCCCAGGTTTCCAGTTTCCAGCTGCACAGTCTATGTAATACCTACACAAACTCGACACAAACAAAGCATTCAAATCTTACTGGTTTGTTGCTCTGCAGTGCAAAAGAGCTGTGTTGATTCCCTGCCCCCACCATGACTTGATAAAATCAAGTTTACATCATCATGTAAAAAGACAACTTCTATTCATGCAAATGTCAGGCACACTTGCTCATAGCAGGTGCTAGATAATAAATATTCTTTGAGCACTTACTAAAAATAATAGCCAAGACTTTTTTTAGCATTCACAATGCACCAGGCAGTGTGTTCAGTGTATTAGATGCTTTATTTCATTTAAGTACCTATTTGACACAATGAATAGTACTATTACTATACATATTTTATAGATGAGGAAACTGAATTGTGGGGAGACCTAATTATTTGAGGTCACATGGCTACTAAGGTAGGGAAGCTGGAATGAGAATCCACTTCAGGCTGATTACAAAACCTCTGTGTTTTGGAATATAAAGTATATCCCCCCATTAGACAAGTTATATAAGATTTGTAAGGAATATTGTTAGGATTTCTGTATACAGTAGGAACTCAATTACCTCCCAAATTCTCCTGAACTCTTAGATTTTGCATGTCTATGAAGCTGGTATAAGAAGGTAGGAGCTGTTTTGAAGCATCTAATGATGTTTAACAAATACAAGATCAATTACTTTTCCCCCCAACAGTTCTTGGATTTTATATTATCAGAATGGTAAGACTTTAGTGACTTAACATTCAATTTTTTAGAAGTTCATTAGGAAGTCTGCTACAAAGTACTGTAGCAAATTTAAAAAAAGAAAAGCATTTTCAATTTCCTTAAAACATGAGCAAACTTAATTATGTGAAACAAAGCACCACAACAAAAATAGTTCATTGTTGGGCTAGGAATATATTTTTTGTTTAACTAACAACTCATCATTTTCCAATTATTTAATTTTTTACTTCCTGACACTTTTGAGGTAAGGTGTGTATTGTACTATGCCCATCTTACAGGGAGGGAAACAGTATACATTTCCCTTAGGTCAAAGGGAATGTAGATCCATTCAGTCCAGAACTTGGGTATACGGCTCCAGCTGACTTTGGTCTTAGAGCTAGCACTCCAATATCACATGCAGCTACTCCAGCATCAGCTACTAGACTTTGGGCAATTTAGTATCACTAAGTCAAACACAGGGAGACAAAGATATCTACCTCATGGGGATTATGAAGGTTATGGGAGATAATGTAAATGAAAGGTCCTAGAACAATGCCCACACCATGGTTTTTGTCAGGGGACATGTGTGTTGACTGTGCATCGATGCTTCTCTAGAGCTGAAAATATTTAGGTTTTGCTTCTCAAAATTCTCATTTTCCTTAAACATCAACTTTATAAATTGGCTGTCTAAAAGGAGCCTATCAGCTCTTGTGGAGAAGAAATTAAAAGGAAATTATTATTTATTTAAATTGTGTACTTTTCTTAGCCATATATTGTGGATAAATGTTAATCTGTTAATCACACAAACTCTTGGCCTTTGGATGCATTCCTGTATCTGTAACTTTCCCTGTTCCATTTCCTGGGGCAGGAAAAGGTATCCTGTTGAAATGCCACCCTATTCTTTATAGTCAAACCTATACTTCCTATTTATAGGTCCAAAGGAATTTACCAGACTTTGTATAAAACAAAAATAAAAATGCCCAAAAGATATAGTTCAAATAAGTTTGGGAAAACTGAGTTAAACAAAAACAAGAACTCTACTCTAATACGGGACTTGTCAGACCCTTTACTTTATACAACTGAGCCTTGTGATGCTAAGCAGGGCTAAAATAGGGAAAAACATTTTTTTAAATCTCTTGACTACAAAATTTTTTTCCCCCACAGACCACTCGCTTGGAATTACTGTTAGAGGCTTAGTGTTTTGAGAAGCACTGGTGAGATAAGTAGTTTTCAAATTGAATTCCAAGAAATACTTGAGTTTCACATAAGCAGTTCAGAAACCAAAAGGACAGAGGACAAGCTGACTAAGCAGGACTCTGTCCTGCCACAACTGCTCAACTGAAAGCCATGCCCCTTCATTCTCTAAATTTTAGGCATCTGACAATACTTCCTTTGGAGAAAAGAAGAGGAGTGCTCTTAAAATATGCTTGAAAGTGACTAGTTTAAAATGCACCCATTATATGTTGAAATGAATTGGAAACATCTCTGTATGTGCATCTTACTTTACGCCTAGCACAGTATATATTACACATACGTACCTTTGGAAAACATCTGTTGAATGAAAAAGCTTGCTTAGGAGATGACTTAGCTCTAAGTAAAGTTACCATCTGACATGCAAATCGATATGCAACTATATTATATTAATGATGTCTTTTGAGAAAATTATTTCAAAAAGAAGTAATTTAGTCATTCTACAAAGAACATAAAACAGATAAAAAATCAGAATAATCTCTAGTAAATTTACAGCGCTTTGCTCCATTTTCTATGCATTCTATCTCTAAAGAACAAAAAGGAAAAGCCAGTTTCATAATAACTATGAAGTACCATAATTAGGAAATGTTGTCTTCTCTGTATCTTTGTTCATTCTCTTCCCTGCAAGAGGGATATCCCTGTTCTCAGAGGTCAATGTCTGAACTACAGCCTTAGATAACTGGAATCAGGAATGAGCTAGGTCTGTGAAAATCCTGTGAGCCAGTCAATGCTGGGAGACCCTCCTAAAGAATGATGTCAAATCAGTGAAGTTCTCCAAGTTAAACCCTCTATTTCAGTGGGTAAGCTGGAAACCCCTATTTTCCAACAGGAAAGGAAAATATTGGACATGCCATAGAAAACTTGTGCAGTTCAACCACAGATATATAGGAACTATGGCTGAAGAGTGTCAACCACACTTACTCAACTTTCTGAAGTCAAAGTCATTTCTCACAATTGGGTTCAGAGCTCTTCAACCCTGCAAACTTTACTATCATTCACTCTAAAGCTAAGTGAATGCTCACTAATGTGAAGGAAGGGAAGTTTTAGGTCACTCTGAATTAAATGAAAATAAGGAAAGGAAACATACACATGGCCCAGTTCATGAGCTATTGTAAAAGCTGTACTCAATCCACTGTCTTCACTAATAGAACAGCTTCTGTAGGGATCACAAATGGTTCCCAGTTCAGCAAGACCTATTAGAAAGAAGGAAAATGAGGATTTACCTTAAAAAGCAATTGTGGCTTGGAAAAAAAACATGTAGTAAACTGTTTGTAGCCATTGGGGATATGCACAGCAGACTCACCTAGGGTATCACATTTGTCATGAGCTCTGCAGATATCCTGTCTGAAAGCAAAGCAGACTTAGGGCATGTTGACGACACCAAACAGTAAATGTCAATACAAGTAAACACGTTAAGCCTCTTAGACATGCACAACAGCACCCACTTTAGGGAGGGCAGTGACAAAAAGCAAACTAATGAAGGCCAGGGCTTTGCAACTCAAAAAAGTTTGGGAAATGTTGATTAAAGGATAAAAAGCTACACTGAGACAAGTCTTCTGCCTCAGAGGTAGCCACAGAGCAAGCAAAAACCTCTCACTAACCACGACTCTTCTTCATACCATAGTGTAATTCTAGTTCCTCAGTGAACAGTCCTGAGAATGTTCTAAATGCTTTTCCTTTAAGTTCATTTAAGAGTTAAGTATATGTGACCATATCAGAAGTGGTCAAGGGGAGGCACAACAGGCCAGTATAACTTTTTGTTGCTCTGCCCAGCATTTTGAGCTCATAGCTACCATTAAAAAATTGGCAGATTTAAAAGAAAAACCTGTATTTCTGACTTCTCACAAAATCACAAAGGTTGGCATATCCTACACGGTGACCACCAACTCAGTCTGAGTAACAGCTGCCCCCTCTATACAAACATGTACTTTCAGGCCTGCCTAACACATTCACTGCCTACTTGGCACCTACTGGTCAGCAGTTCTCAACTGGAGGTGGTTCTGCCTGTCCACTCCCACCTCCAGAGGGCATCTGGCAATGTCTGGAGACACTGACACTGTTGGTTGTCACAACTAAGAGGAGAGAGTGTTACTGGTGTGTAGGGGACAAGGATGTGGCCAACCATCGTGCAATGCCCAGGGGAACCCCCACAACAGAGACTCATCTGGTCCCAAATGTCAGCAGTGCTGAGGTTGAAAAACCCTGTACTAGGGGCTGCTGGCCAGGAATATGACCTCACCCCATCAACTTGACCAGAAACGGACAGACTGAGGAGTGAGAAATCCATATACCTTGTTACAAGAACAGCAGTATCATGCTGGATTCCACCTGGATAGTTCTTTGAATGCTGCCACTGGCAAAAGTTTTTTAATGTTGTCTGGGCATTAAAAGATATGGAAGGTCCTTCCTGAATGCAGAAAAGAATTATGGTTGGTTCCTTGTACAACACCAATTAGATATGCCATTTCGGATACAGGTAGAGAAAAAGAAGAAAAAAAAACTTTATTACCTGTTCATTATGAATCACAACTAAGTTCACAATAACAATATTAATTAAATTTCCAATACTTGGGTCTTTATAGATAGAGGCTACCTGCAACCGAGATAAATTTTTCAAGGTTAATTGTGAACTGTGTGTAAGCAATAAGCAAGTCACTTCTCATGGTGGGCTCCACCTATTTACACGTTTCATGCAGCATATGCATTTTGTACTTACAAAAATGCATTAATTCAACAAACATTTATTAAAAGTGTGTAAAATTCATAAATGACAGTTTTAAGTAACTGAATTCTAACACATTTACATTTCAAGGTGTTTTCCTCAGAAATTGCATTGTCATGAAACTTAACAGTTCTCTGGGCCCAAACTGGTTCTTAATTTTTCATCCAACTCTTCATCACACTTGAAGTCCCAGATGGCCAAATTATGGAATCTCACATTGACCACATGTTTGCTAATATATCTGTACTTCATCTTTACCATCTGTCTACATTTCTTCACAACCTGGTAAACTGTTCTTTTTTTTCCCCATTATTATTGTTAATTATGAGAGCTAACATTCACTGAATGCTTATTGTAGATTAGATCCTTCTGCATTTAGTCCCCATAGCAAAACTCCGGGCTAGGTATTATTATAATCCCAGCTAAACAAATGAGGAAACTAAGGCTCAGAGAAATTCAGTAACCTTTCCAAGATTATACAACAGTAAGTAGCAGAGCCAGATTTCCCAGCCTAGGTCAATGTGACCTAAAGCCCATGCTCCTAACTGAAATTCTTATGGCAGTTCTGAGTTTATGGGTTGGAAATGGAGTTGACTCTGTGCAGGGCCTGACTGGCTTTTCCCTTCCCTTCTTCAGGATAGGAGAGGGCTGGACCTCATGGGACAGAACATGGGGAAGGGCAGGGAGAGGAGGCAGGTTGGGGTGTAGGGTGGGAAGCACAGGGGAGTGGTTCACAGCAGTAAGGGGAAAGATAAGAAGAACCAAAGGCCAGGGAAAGGGAAGAAGAAATCCTAAAGCACAATTCCCAAACATGGCTGCTTTTCACATGTGTTTGGGCAATATAGTAAAAGTAATTTCTCAATCATATAAATCATCAATCCATTAAAAGGAAGGCTATACTGAGGCTTAAAATGGGTGAGATGAGGTCATATGGGCTGCTACGGAACAATCTCCAATATTTCAAGAAAAGAGCAATGTGTAAAACAGTATACAAGTATGTTATTTGTGTTTGAAAAAAGCTGTATATGCATACATATTTGCCTAAGAAGGGTCTAGAGTTGCACTGTCCAGTACGGTAGCCACTTGCTACATGTGATGACCACTGAGCACTTGAAATGTGGCTACTCCAAACTAAGATGTGCTTTAAGGATAAAACACGTCCTGGATTTTGAAGACTTAGCATGAAAAAAAAAAGAGTATCTCCCAAAATTTTGGAATGATAATACATAAAGATAAAATAAAAGATATCATTAAAATTAATTTTCCCTGTTTGTTTTTTTCATGCAGCCCCTAGAAAATGTAAAATTACATTTGTGCCTTGCATTGTATTTGTATCGGACAATGCTAGTTAGAAACATATCCAAAGAAACTTGGAACAGTGGTTGCCTCTGGGAAGGGGTCTGGGACCCTCAGTAGGGAAGGACATTTATTTTTCATCAATAGTTTTTGGTTCCGTTTGATTTTTTTTTTTAATAATGGAAATTGATTTCTTTTTCTATTCAAAATGGAAATAGAAAAAATAGAGGAAGAGAGTCCTAGGCATCTCCCCAGGGCTGCTTAATTACAATCCTGGGTAAAGGCAAAAAGGCAGGCAGCTGCAGTTTAAAAAGCAATATAGGCAACTCTGATTCACAACCAGCATTTAAGAATCTTAGTGGTTGCCCACCCCTGGCTTTGCAAGCAAGTTCCTGTATCAGCCAAGGAGCGCTGGTTTTGGAAAATAGACAAGCTAGAGGTCACATGCAGTTTCTAAGCCCCTTTTTAACCTTAACATGACCATGGGCGAGTCACGTAACTTCCCTGAGGCTCAGTTTTCTTATCTATAAAATGGGGATAATAACCATACCTCGCAGAGTTGCCAGAAGGATTAGAAATGATGCCTTTTAAGTAAGAAGCACATTGGCTAACACAGAATAAACACTCAATACTGATAACCATTGTTATATAAAGGCAACCAATGAATCACCTTACGTTCTCTTTAGTCACTTGCCTGAATCCTTGAAATGTCAGCCCTGAGTGATCCTTCAAAGCATGGGGTGGAAACCCATTCCCCAATGGCACATTTAGGGACCTCATAAATCACCTTCGTTTGAATGTACTTACAATTGACATTAAAGTTAAAATATAGTGTTGAAGGTTTGCTCCATGGTATAAAACCATTCTGTTGTCTGCCACCACCATCACTTCTACAAACCGTGGATAGGATAAAAAACGTTTTGTTCTTCTGTGGCTCCTCTTCTCCCTTGTGCTGTCTGTCTTGTTCCCATAGGCAGAAAGCACCTTTGTTGCCAAGCTGCTTTTTAATAATGCCACATCAACAGCCAGGCTACTCCTTTCTCCCCAGTTTCTTGTTCTCCTTTTCCTCTTGTCTTTACTGTGACTATTTCTGTGTTCTGTAACAAATCGGATGGAATGCATTACATTTCAAGCCACATCTATTTCAAACTAAGAATTTAATTTGACACATTTAAAATGATGCCTATATAGTCAAACTGCATACAAAATCAAGTTCTACATACTATGGGTTCTACAGGTGAAACTCAGTCTGCACTCCTATCTAAATGACTAAGGACTTGAAATTAGCTTCCCTGGAAACTTCCATAAGTGCTCACTTAAGCTATCAGAAAATCAGGCCAGAGTTTAAGGGCATATGATTCTTTTCATTTAGTAACAAAAGTCTTACTGGGATGCAAGTGATTTCCATGCATTGTTCTTTGCCATAGATATAGTTAAGGACCAATACTACAGCTCCAGAGAATGGAAATGGAGATATTTCATATACACCGCTTTTGATATTCGATGAGCTACAGTATAAAGTGGTCTGCGAGGTGGGCAGGCTAACAGACAATACAAAGGAACTATAGAAAGTGCACGACAGGTATTTTTCTATTACCGTATTCAATCATTACAATACACGAAATGTAAGAATAGAATCGCTGATATTCAATGCCTCCAAATTTTTAATTAATTTCTTTCAGGGCTCAGTTAAGGAAGTAGATCAAACTCAAGAGAGTATGCACAGGCAGGTGGGATTGTGATGTATAATGCCAGATTAGCTCTACTCATTGTCAACTCTTGCCTAGGTACCTCCTGGATTCTACACAATCTTGCTGCTCGAAGTGCGGTCCATGGACCAGCAACATTCACAACCCCTGGAAGTTTGTTAGAAATGGAGACTTCCCAGCCCCATTCCAGAGCTGAGGTATCAGCATCAACATTTTAACAAGATCTACAGGCGATTGACATTCATACTGAAGTCTTGAGACATGCTAGTCTAAAACTAGGCTTGAAGTCAAAATTGCTGGTGAAAGCATTTAATTTCAGTGATCAACCACACAATAAACAGAATAAGCATAAAAGTGTCTGCCGAAATACACTTGGAGTAAAAACACAATTTAATGTTATCTTGCCTATCAGCTCATAAATGTGCTTTAAAACATTAATGCCACCAGCTTGTAGTCTAAAACATGCAGCAGAATTGTACAACGAGGATGTATGCTTACCTAAGACACAGGAATAGAATTTATTCCACCAATAACAACAACAAAAAAGTTAAACTGTAAGTGGTTTCATATTTGCAAGGCCCATCTATTTGACCATTTATAACCTGTTGCTAAGACAATAAATTTAGGCCAGGTTGAGTACTAGTTGATTGCCAGTTTTTCCCTTCATTTCTGTCAGTTTTTGCTTCACGTACTTTGGTGCTCTGTTATGACATGCATCTATGTTTATAATTGCTCAATCTTCCTGATGAATGGACCCTTTATATAAAACACTCCAATAAACTTTATCAGTAAAGTGAAAGAAGCCAGTCACAAAAGACCACATATAATATATATGATTCCAGAAGTGTGAAATGTCCAGAATAGACAAATCTATAGAAACAGAAAGCATATTAGTTGCTTAGGGCTGGAGGGAAGGTGGGGACATAGTGGGTTGATAAATAAAGATACACAGTTTCTTTTTCAAATGACAAAAATGTTATAAAATTGTTGTGATGATGGTTGCACAAATACGTGAATATACAGAAAGCCACTGAAGCAAACACTTTAAATGGACAAAAGCTATGGTATCTCAATTACTTCTTAATAAAGCTAAATTAAGTAAAAAGCTAAAAGCTAAATTTACCTAATAAATATTTTGATTTATTGGGTTAATTTAGACAACAGTATATCTGCAGTGAGAAACACACTCAGGAAATGCTGTATAGAATTCACTCTTTTTGACCACCAAGAGGAAAACAATGTTTTCTCAGAGAATCATCAGAGGGCACTTGCACATGGGAAAACCTGAGAACGAATCAAGGTACTGACTGAAAACAAGGTACACTTCCTTAAATGACAAAGGTGAAGAAATTAAGGCATTGATCACAAAAATGCTACAATTTATAACAGAGTAACTCATGTAAACCTAATGCACCTGGAAGATGTTTCATTCACAAGTAACCTGTGTATCAAAGAAATAATTCAGTATAGTTAATGTGGCCTGAAAACACGGGAATAAAATTACTTCTTCAGAATCAAAAGCAACATCTTCTAATATATATAACTTCCCAGTCTTTTACCCATCTGATGCTTTATCCTAATGAGTTAGAGTCATATTTATTGACCTAATAATTAGCCCAAGTAATTTCTACCACATTAACCACTTTAGCAAGCCATTTTGAATTTAACATTAAAAAGAGTATGAGCTTCAAAGAATATTCATAATGATTACAAATGAATGAACATTTTTATTAACGACAAAAAAAAAATTACTAACTTGCATGTCTACTCAATTCTTGTGTCTGAATTGAAATTGTGATAACAGAATAATTTCCACCATGGGATACATAGTGTTAGAAGAAAAAGAAAGTCATCCACACTTCTCTCTAATGACTTTTTAGCATAATGGAATTGAGGCTAGTGTTTTGAATTTGCAATGTCATTTTCCAGGTTTTATCGGAATTGGCTACATAATTTCACCATTGTGGAAAGCACAGTACAAATTGTTTATGTTTGCTCTTCTTTTTTCCTTCACACACAGATTTTTTTTATTAGTACTTTTTATTGGGATATAATTCATATACCGTAAAATTCACATTTTCAAAATGTATAATTCAGTGGTTTTTAGCATATTCATAGAGTTGTGCAACCATCACCACTATCTAATTTTAGAATATTTTCATTGCCCCAAAAGAAATCCTCTCCCTTTAGCTATTGCTCCTTGCTTCCTCCCTCTCTCCAGCCCCTGGCAATCACTAACCTGTTTTCAATCTATGGCATTTCCTACAAATGGAGTCATATAATATGTGGCCTTTGTGTCTGATGTCTTTCACTTTGCATAATACTTCCAAGATCCATCCATATTGGGGCCTATATCAGTGCTCCATTATTTTTATTGCCTTATAACATTCCACTATGTGAACATACCACACTTTAGTTATCCATTCATCAATTGGTAGGCATTTGGGTCCAATAATTATTGAACAGTGCTGTTATGAACATGCATGTACAAGTTTTATGTGGCCATGTTAGCATTTCTTTTGGGTATATACCTAGAAGTAGAATTCCTAGGTCATTTAATAACTCTACAGTTAACATTTTGAGGAAATGCTAAATTGTTTTCCAAAGTGGCTGCCTCATTTTCTTGTCTCTTCTTTAAGTTCAAATATGACATTCAGAAATAAGAAATAATTTTTTCATGGTTCTTTAAGGATTCCTCCCAATTAATCACATTCACTGAACTAAATAGCTCAGGAGCAACCTGGCTAGTTCAAATCTTAAAATAGCATGTTGAAACAAGTAAGATACACAGTTGGCAAATAAGCATATGAAAATATGCTGCACACAGAAATGCAAATTAAAACAATGAGATAACCCTGTGCACCAACTAGAACAGCCAATATCTGTAACACTGACAACACCAAATGCTGGTGATGAGGTAGTGCAACAGGAATTCTCATTCACTGCTGCTTGGAAGGAAAAATGGTACACAAACTTTGAACAACAATTTGGGTGTTTCTTACAAATAAACATATGGTCTGACCATATGATCTAACAATCATTCTCCTTGGTATTTACCCAAAGGAGTAGAAAATGTATGTCCACCCAGAAAACTGCACACGGATGTTTATGACAGCTTTATTTATAACTGCTAAAATTTGAAAGCAACCAAGATGCCTTTCAGTAGGTGAACAGAAAAATAACCGATGGCACATCCAGACAATGGGATATTAGTCAGCACTAAAAACATGAGCTAGCAAGCCATGGAAAGACATGGAGGAAACTTAAGTGCATGTTGCTAAGTAAAGAAGCCAATCTGAGAAAGGCTGCATACTGTACAATCCTGACTGTATGACATTCTGTAAAAGCAAAACTATGGAGACAGGAAAAGATCAGGGGTTGCCAGAGGTTGGGGCAAGAAAGGAATGAAGAGGCAGAGCACAGAGGATTTTTAGGGCAGTAAAATACTCTGTATGATATCATAATGATGGAAACATGTCATTAGGCATTCGTCCAAACCCACAGAACACTAAGAGAAAGCGGTAACAGTAAACTATGAACTTTGGGTGAGTATGATGTGTCAATTCAGGTTCATCAATTGTTAACAAATGTAGCCTCTGCTGGGGGATGCTGATAGTGGGAGATGCTGGTATGGTAGGGCAGGGTATGTATGCAAAATCTCTGTACCTCCCTCTGTGAACATAAAACTGTGCTAAAAAAAAAAAGACAATAAGGAAAAATAAAAAAAGAGCATGTGATACCTCCAAAACGCAAATGCACATTTGCATTCAGAGAAAAGTATACTGTTTTGCAATCAGAACCCTCACATGCACATGTAAACACATTTAGGCATATTAAAAAGCTCCAACTGGCAGTTGTGTGCTTCCTAACCCCACAGCATAGGCACTCCAGTTGTCACATTTTTATTCTAAGAACATGAGTTAATGCTGGCTTTTACAACTGTTTTGGCTTTGATGACTACAAAGAGGAGGCGTGACACTTACACCACACAAACAGCCAGTATTCTAAGATCTCCTGCTCGGAAGCAAGCAAGCTTCAAGTTCAGTTTGACCTTGGGCAAATAACTGACTGTCACTCGACCTCCACTCTCCCAGTTACAAAGCTGAGTAAGAACAGTACCTATTTCATAGCATTGCTTTGAGGAATAATTGGAGACCATGAAGTGCCTGGCATATGAAAAGGAAATAATAATTTTTTTTTCTATTTTTACCAGTCATAAAGTAGGTTAGAATCAAAAGGAACATTTAAAAAGACAGTAACTAACTGTGCTTAAAAACAACCTCTGGCTTACAATAACAATTTCTAAGATATAAGCTGTTTATACCCTTAAATGATCTGTTCTACGTCACTTCTCTGGGCTTCACTTTCCTGACCTCTTAAATGGGCATATAAATCCCTGCTCCACCTTGAAAATTAAATGAGGAAATATATTAAAAAATCCTTATATATCACAAACTTAATTTAAAAATATTACTTCTTAATCATCAATTCTGTGCAAGGTCCTGAGCTAGGTAAGTTGAAATAAGCAACAGCAAAAACAAAACAAAAATAAAACCTGGGCCAATCCTTAAAAAGGAGGTATTATAAAAATTTAAGATATCATTTAAAACCTCACAGCCAAAAACTTCAACATTTGCTTTTTTATTGGTAAAAATGTTTTAAATGCGCTTCACTTCACATTGCCATGCAATAAAATGCATATTGCATTACTCAGTAACTGGAATCATTTTAGAAAACAACATTCAGGCCTTGTTATTCAGCAGTTATTCATTGAGTGCGTTTCTCACCCACTAGGGTTGGGCTAAGGAGATTCAAATGTTAACTTGAACAGTTGGGAAGTTAATTATTGCTTTCTATTTTCATAAGGTTTATCAAAATTTAACTGAACTTCCTTAAGGCACTGAGCCACCTTGTAACCTCATGGCCTACATGGGCAGGGGAACCACAGCACAGAACCAAAGGGAAGATTCAAGCAAGTGCCCTTCCGTTCCGCCCACACTTGACAGCCAGCAAGCTGCACAAGGATCATTAGTGGCTTCACACTTGGTTTCTGGAGCTAGACCAGCTCTGGTATACTTTCCTACCCTATGCTACTCTAGGGGCCCTTTCTGTCCCAAAGCCTCAATTTCTCCATCTGTAAAATGAGGATAATAACAGTGCAGACCTTGAAGGTTAGTATGAGGTAACTCAGTGCAGAACATGGCACACAGGAAGGATCCAATAAGTATTTCACATGATAACAAGTATTAGTTGCTTTTTTTTTACTAGTAATATGCAAAATATCCCCTCTTTAGAAATGAGAACGTTGATGTTAGGGTTTCTCAATCAAAACAGTTTTATTTTAGAAAGAATATTCTAAAGGAAAGAAGAAAGGGAAAGGAAGGTAGGAATATAGGGGGGCAGGAAGGAAGGACTGGGGTGCATGAAAGACCAGTCCCTGCTTCCACAGAACTTCTAATCTAGGTAACAAGCACTTGGGAATGATAGTGAGGACACACAGCCTGAGATGAAATTAGAAGTAACAAACGGCACAAACACTTCTACCTCCCAAAAGGCTCCGGCAGCTGATAACACACAGGAAACAAAAAGTGCAAGGCAATGGCAGTTCCCTGGCCATATTTATTCTAGTTAGATTTAAGACCTATGTTAATCAGATATGTTCAGAGTTAAGTTAACTTAAGGAAGCCTTCAGACAGAATAAACAGTCTATTGGGATTGGGGGAAGATGGATAAACAACCACAGTGAGGCAGAAAATAAATACGTAAATAAAACATAAAACCAAAAACAGCCATAAAAACCAATGACTGTTCGAATAATAAAGACCAATGTGTTTCCAGAAACTGGGTGCGGAAGGAGCTAAGGCAGGGTAGGGAGTTTTCTGTATATATAAAGCGTGAAAGGGTATGAATGAAACTCACCAAGGTTTAATTTTTTTAAGGGTCCTCAATTTGCTAGCTTTAAAAACAATAGGAAATCCCTAGACAGGCACTAGGATCATAGCCCCAAATCCATGTCTCTGGACACACTTGGAGCTTTGGGGGCAAACACGGGTGGCAAGCACAGGGCCCAGCAAGTGCTCCACGCAGGAAACGGGCAGAGGGCAGCGGGCGAAGAGATTCTGCTGACTTGTTTTGGCTGCCAGAATTTTTATGAACATTGTTTCCCTGAGAGTGGTTTACGGAACATTAGTTCCAGAAGACATGTCCAAAAACGTATCAAGTAGATTTGCAAAACACTACACAGCATTTATAGGTGGGACTTTCTCCATGCTCATTAGCATTTTAAGAGCTCTGAGAAGTCTTGCAGGAAAGAAACCAGCCTGCATTTGTTTAACCATGTAATTCGGAAATTTACAGGCTCTTGGCCAGATATGGGGCAGCTGATAGGGACTGAACCACGTCCAGAAGCAGAACAAGATGGAGAGGAGTATGTTGGTGCGCTTTGCTCTCAGGGAGAGAAGGAGATGCTGTTAGGAGAAAATAACTGAAAAGCTTCCTGTAGGTCAAAGGGCTATGGTGGGTGGCAGGAGACAGGTCTGAAGGCCATCACACTATCGTCTAAGTAGTGGGGGCCTCTGGCCAACTGAGGAGTTAGATCTGCTGACCCGAGTACACAAGCAGAGGCACTACCCGCAAAGGCCCTTCCTCACTCAGCATCTTGGGGCTGCTCCTTCCACTGAAGTATCAGCAAGGACGACAACTACTATAATAACACTGGTGGCGTCTGCTGAGTGCTTTCCTCTGTGTCAGCTGGATTAGCCTGATAATTCCTCACAGCAAGCAGGCACGGAAGGGATATTAGCTCCATTCCACAAATGAGGATGGTAAGGGGCACTTGAAATAACTTGAGAAAATGTTTAAAGAATATCTATTTGAAGCAGAATAAAATGCTGAAGACACCCAGGCCTGCATTTTACTGAGACTGTTTGGTTTTGCTATTAATAAGACTGCAAAATACTCTTCAGAAAATGTTGTTTTTGACTGAGTCCATCTCTCGACAGTCAGGGGAGACTGGCCTTGCTGGCTGGTGAGGAGCCCGCTGCCCACAGCCACCCGGCACTGTCTGTCTGTGGCCTGCTTTCAATGGCCACCCCTCAGGCCCTTTTATGACACAGCTTGGGATCTCATAGGCCAGCACTCTGCAATGGAAATTAATGGTAGCCCTCACGTGGAAGCTTAGAATTAAGAGCTGTATTTTAAAATCCCAAAGAAACAGATGAAATCAATTTTAGTTATATTAAAATCGTATTAAGCTATTTAACCCAATACATCCAAAATATGATCGTTTCAACATGCTGTACAAGCCACATTTCAAGGGCTCAAGAGCCACATGGGCTACTTGCTACTGCAGGAAGGTGCCTTCTAGGCATTAAATGATTGCAGAGCAAATAGAGGAGGCGGGTAACATGTTAGGTTAAGAGTACGGGCTTGAGAGGCAGGAGAGACCTGCAATGAAATCCCAGCGTATCTGCCTTCAATCTGTGTGAAACTTGGGTGAGTCACTTTAAGTCCTCAGAGCCTCAGTTCCCTTCCCTGTGAAATGGCTCCTCCCTGCTAGGGTGGTGGGGGGTTGAAATGACTTAATACACACCAAGTGCTGAAATCATGCCTGAGGCATGGTTGCTACTCCAGGGCAATCGCTGGGGTGACTCACACTGAGGTTGAGCACCCCTATAAGGCTCTGAAAAGAAGTGGCTCCAGGGCTTGCTGCTGGCTGACATTTCTGTGCAGCTGTGGGTGGCCCCAGGCTCTGATGCCTGCGGGGGGTCTAGGTATCACTCCCATATCAGAGATTAAAGAGTAGTTGGGCTGAAGCTGTTTAAAAAGGCTTCTAAGCAACTCCTAGGGAGCGTATCTCCCACATTCCTTTGATACACAAGTCTCCCAGTTCACATGCCACGGAGGAAGAGTTTACACACCATTGATACACCACAGCCTGCCATGCAAACCCTTTCTCGCCCTGATATCTGTGTTCCAGTCACCATGGGAATCAGCAGTTGCAGGGCCACACTGTACTCTGATTACAGGTGGAAGTCCCCGGGAACCCTCCCCTGCCAGAGGCCACCTTGCCATGGCACTCCGGCCCAGTTCAGATAATTTCTTGCTGTAAATTCAGCTCTTGCTGTGACTTTATAATCCCCTAAATGAATTAAAAGCCTAATATCTTTCTCTACAGCCTTAAAATAACTTCTTAAACTGTCTCACTAGTTTATTCTTAACTGTCCTTACACTTAAAATAAATCCATGCACTCCCAACCCTCATTTAAATTGCCCTTTGAACATCTTCTTTCCAGGCACTGCCCAGAGACAGTTTTTCCTTGATTTCCATCCTGGGAAGAACACAGGACTGGGAACTAAGTGGCCTGTGTTCAAGGCTCACTTTTCCATTTACCCTAGCTCCAGGATTAAGAATTCCTCTAAAATTCTGAGCCTTGGTCCTCGTACCCATAAAGAAAGGGACTGGAACAGAAGTTCTCTCGAAAGTTCCTTCCAGTATTAAAAATCTCTTAGTTCTTATTTTTATAAGGTAAAAGTAAACAATGCTGAAAAATGGAGTCCTAAGATTCAAAGGGGCAAAACCCAACAAATGGAGTCTCCTTTTTTGGCCACTGTCACTCTTAGGGTATCAAAGAAATAACCAAACAGTAGACAGGGTGGGCTGGCACAAGGAGACAGAATAACTCCGATGGAGAGAGACCAACAGGAAAGAAGTGGGCTATTGCTGATGTTAAACAGTATCAAGGGAGGTGCAGTGCATGCTTCTCCATTACTCACTTGAAGTTTTTATTTTCGACCTGCTAAAACAGATAGTTTCTAAAAACCATTTCTGTTCTCTCTAATCTTTCACAGTTGAAAAGCATCAAGTATGATGATTAGGAAATTGGTTTAAAAGAAAAATATAGTGCATATTCAAAATTGGAAAACCCCTATATTGCCCACATGGTGGAGAAGAGGAACTGTGGGGAATTGTGGAGTCATGTCTCATATTTCTCTTGCCCCAGAAGCCTATGGTCAGTCCTGAATTTGACACAACTAACTTCTTTTATGCCTGTCTCTGTCCCACTGTCCTCTAGCTTTGTCTTTATGTGCACACATGTGCAAAAGAACACAACTGCACTCTGAGGTAATTCAGGGCTTCCTCTGCAACTGTTTCACACATAAACCAAGAGAACACATTCCCAACATAAAGTATACTGGCTTGAAGTTGAAGGTTGTGTTCCTAGATACCAACTAGAAATAAAAACAACAGCGTCCCTTTCTGTTGCAATAGGCAAGTGGCTTTGAGTAACAAGCCCTAAATAAGCCTTTTCTAGTCCATTTCTCTGCACCTGCGTCTTGGAAAAACTCTATACTACACTCTCTGCCATGCTTTCCTGTGGAGTTATCCTGTGACAGTATAAATGAAACATTTGCAATGAAATAAGGAAGCCGGGTATGAAAAGTGTCTTCAAATTAAGAGAATGAAAAGACAAGCCACTGTCTGGGAGAAAATATTTGTGAACTACATTTCTGATAAAAGGCTTATATGTAGAATATATAAAGTACTCTCAAACCTCAATAAGAAGAAGACAAACATTCCATTCATCTTAATAGGCAAAAGATTTGAACACACACTTCATCTAAGACAATACATCAATGGCAAACAAGCACATAAAGAGAAACTCAACATCGTTAGTCAAGGGAAATGCAAATTAAAACTATGATGAGATACCACGACACACCTATTAGAGTGGCTAAAATTAAAAAACAAAAACAAATGAACAAAATTTGGCAATATCAAGTGCTGGCAGAGATGCAGTGGAACTAGAGTTTTATGCCTTGCTGATAGGACTGCAGAATAGTACAACCACTTTGAAATGTAGATGACCAGTTTCTTATAAAGTTATCATATAACACAGCAATCTCACTTCTAGGTATTCACCCAACTGAAATGAAAACTTACACTCACCCAAAAATCTGTATGCAAATGTTTACGCAAAAGTGGTTTTACTTGTAATTGCCAAAAATTGTGTCCCTCAGATGGGTAGTAGATTATAGACTGTGGTACACCCATGCAATGGAACCCTCCTTGGCAATAAAAATGAATGAATTACTTGTATTGCCGACATTGTGAATGAACCTCAAATGCACGACGCTTAACAATTCTATTGACAGAGCATTCTGGAAAAGGCCACACTATAGACACAGAAATAGGGGGTTGACTACCAAGCACACCAGAAATTATTCTTTGTCATGATTGTGATATTGGTTACGTGACTGTATGCACTTGCTAAAAGTTGCAGAATTGTACACTAGAAAGGATAACTTTTACTGCATGTAAATTGTACCTTAATATGAAAATGGGAGGAAAACACTAGCAAGTATTAGTGGAAAATAAAAAGATTTGTGCAAATAAATAAATAAAATAAAATCTTAGCAGAAAAAGTCCAACACCAATCACATCAACTTGAACTTTTCCACACACCACAGGCCAACTCTAAAAATAAATCTACTGCTGCATGAGAGATGTGGGTCAATAAAAAAGGAAGCATTTTGCCAACATTTGCCCCTCTTTTGATTTTGCTCCTTCTCAAAGCCCACTGCCCACTTACACACAAGCATCCTATGTTGCATTTCCTCTTACTCCTTTTTGTGATAGTGAGAAGACTTCACATTTATTAACGATTTTCAATTGTACAGAAAGTCGATGCAGAAGACTGGTCCAGATGTAAGCAGACTTTGGTCACCCATAAATGGCTACAATAATAATTAGTAATCATCTGATTATCATAAAGAACTTAACTTTGATGGATACAGTGTTTACAAATGTAAACCTCAACTGCATGATAAAATAGCACTTTATCAAATGAGTAGATTTATCTCCTGATATGAAGAAAAACAAGAGATTCTACAATGTCTTATTTTAAAAAGGCAGCCCACTTAGGTAATGGGTGTGAGGGCCTTCAGATTAACCCCAGATAACTCCTGCCTCTGTCAGCCTGCACACCTGACCTCAGCCTGCAAGCCTGAGCCTGGCCTTGTGCCATTTCTTAGGCCTCTCCTTCAGAGGGGATGTGCATCTTCACCTGTCTCTAGGGGTTTCTAGGAAGCTGAACAACTTAGCAGGTATCTGTGATCTGACACTATTTCCTCAGCAGGGAATGGGTTTTTGAAACAAACCGATACGGACAACCAAGATTTCAGGACAGCAAGAGGGAAAGGCCCTGATTTGGAGATGAATGTGAAGCAGCCAACCCTCAGGCTATCTCTGGATCAGAAGCTTATCAACAGGGCTCCTGGGAGGAGGCAGGAGAACATGTCATATACCAAGGAGCCCTAATTTCAGGTCCAAACCTAACTTGCCACTTTACATTCCCAACTACAAACCGTCTCTTTTGGGTTTCAGACCACAGGTAAATGAAGTCCCTGTATAGTAGATAAGGAGTCTCAGTAAATACTGTAAAAATTGAGGATCCTTCTATTGGTAGGTTAAAAAAAAAAGAAAGAGGGTTATCAAGTTACTCCAGACAAAGGGTCAAAAAACAAGCTAACCACACTGCCTTTGAGCTCAATGAAATGACTCTGATAAGTGGCTCATTCCCAGTAGCTTTGTTCTTGGTACCTGCTCTGGGTTTGGGGAATGACCCTGCTCTTTCAAACTGTTGCAAATGCAGCCTGACCTTATGATGACAAAGGTGAAACGGAGTAGAAGTAGAAAGAAAAATAGGGCCATGTGGAGCAAAACAAACACTGGAATGAAAACAGCATATTTTACAAAGGCAATGACAACAAAGTGAAAATTACTTAAGAGACATAACCAGTTGCAATGGTGGCCCTTGGTTAGATCACAGTCTGAACAAATGGACTATAAAAATGCATTTGGGGGACAATTAAGAAAATGTTAATATTGGCCTGGTTTAGGTGAAATGGAGTAATTATGCGATTTTGCTCATGAAGCTAAATACTACCATTACATAAGAAAATCTTCTCATTTTTCAGAGACGTATATTGGAGTATTTATACATGATACCTGGGTTCACCTTAAAATACCCCAGCAAAAAGTAAAAATAAAAAGCAAATGTGGAAAACTGTCAGCTTTAAATGTGGACAGTGTGTTTATGGTGACTCATTTTACCACTGCCTCTACTTTTATGTATGCTTGAAGATGTTCCTAATAAAATGCCTTTTAAACGACAAGATGAAGAGTAAAAGAAATAAATAAGTGAATAAATGAGAACAAATGAAAGAAAAAACAGTTCCTATATTAGGGGTTTCTTTTTTACTACCCTATAACAATTTTATTGGAATACTGCACTATTAATACCAATGTTTTTTTAAAAAAAGGAAAGCAATATTTTAATATAAATTCCACGAAGAAGATAAAACTGAGGAAATAAGCTTGAGAACTCAGTTATGTAAAACAATAATTTTCTAATAATTTACGAAGGATTTTAGTGGTCATTGCTTATATGGGCTTTGTTAGACATAAAGTCACTGATGAATACAGAAAAGAGAAAAAGGTATGAAGACTGATGAGGAATGAAAAGGGGCAACTGAAGGGAAATTCAGTCAAAACAATAAACTCCAAATGGCTGAGGCTATCTTTGAAGACTGAAACCAGTCCTGTGCTTGGTGCCAGCTGTTTCCCTTACACACTGCTGACAAGTTCACTCCCCTGAGTTCAGTTTTCTCGCTTGTGAAATGGGAGTAATGGAAGTAAGTGAAACAACTTATCATGTGCTTTCACATTGCTCAGGACATGGCTCTTTAGATGTTGCCTGTTCTTATGTTCACAGGCTAAAAGGCTGAAGGGAAAGGACGAAGTATATGGAAAGTGCGGGAAAATGGAAGTAGGCAGGCTTCTCGCAGAAATCCCTCATTAGCCAACAGCCACCGACCAGCCTGGACCCAGGCAGGACTGTGAAATCAGCCAAAGCTTCTGTCACTGCCTGGAACCCTCAAGCTGTCCCTTAATTGTTTATAATTGTTTACTTAAATCCCCCCTCAGAGGTCTGCTCCTTAGTTCTGTCTCTCACTCCATTTGGGCCCAACTCTCAGAGCAGCTAATCTAATCAACTAATCTATGCTAAATTATTAATGGGATCTGAGAGGTTAATGAGTAACAAATATATACTCCAGGAGAAGCATGCTGGAGACACAAGGCCTTGGTGAGTCATTAGAGTCAGTGGTGGGAATTCCAAGCACCAAGCAGCCCCCCTCAAATCAAATCCTAGGAAGGCATTTTAGAAAGCCTGCCACCAAAAGCAATTCATATGTGAACGCAGTCAAATCAACAAAAGAGCAGCCTACACAATCCTCTAAGGAGAACACCAGGACTAAAGGTTGTAGAAATTGATGTTTATGAGCCTTGTGACCTTGGGAAAGCCAATTGCATGGACTTCTCTGTGTCTCTGTTTTTCCATCTGTAACACAGAGGCTGAGGTAAGGATTCAAATATACAATCCAGGTAAAGCACTTGGAACAATGCCTGCTACAAAATACATACTAAACAAATATTAGCCATTGTTAGCATCATTCAGGGACTGGATTACATGAAAGTCAAAGATGCTCTGAAAACTTAAATTAAAAAAGGATTTTCTAAATGGCCTCTTCCATTTGTGTTTTCAGTATAGTTTGGTCCACAGTGTAGCACGCTGGAATCAGACAGAGGTTCAAGTGTCAGGCCCATGTTCTACTAGCTTTGTGACTTTGGACAAATTGCTCGGCCTCTCTGAGCTGTAACTTTCTCAACCATAAAATAAAGATAATAATAACTACCCTATAGTGTTGATGAACAGACTACATATGATCATATTTGTGAAGTGTGTACCACAGTGACTCAAAATGCATATAATAAGAACCTAAGAATGATGGCTTTAACAGTCATCTTGTATTTCCAAACTTTATGGTCCCAACTTTGGAAGCCCAGCCAAGAAATGACAGTACATTCCAGTGGGGATGATGGACAGAGTTCCTAGTGCCCAATGAATACTAAGCCATGGCAATCCAATGATCAGTCCAACAGGCAAAAGGCAATTTAACTGGGTTGAGATGGAGCTCAGTTTTGACCAGACCCAGTGTCCACAAGAAGTAGCCACAAGGCAGGATTTTTCTCTGTCTGGTCATTGAGACTGTTTCATTCCCGAAAAAGCGGGGATCCTGGCTTGGCCATTGGTCCTCGGTGCCATGGGGCTACAAAATAAAATAACTACATGCCACCACCCCAATTCTTTTTTAACTGCATTTTCTAATTATAAAACTATTATAGAATCAAGGAAAAATATAAGAATAGAAAATAAAAATATAAAGATTGCCTATGTTTCTGCCAACCAGAAATAGTCCCTATTAATATTCTGTGCATAATGCTTCAGATTTGTTCTTGGCATATATTATCATTTTTTAAAAATGAGATCATATCACACATACTAGTTCATTGCTTGCTTGTTCAGTTTATATATATATATATATATATATTTCTGTATTTGTTAACAGAAATCTCTGCCATCATTTTTAATGGCTACACAGGAATCTATCAGATGCATGCCTCGTAAGTTATTGATCTGCCCTCCTACTGAGGGGGGCTTAGGCTGTTTCCAGCCCTTTGCTAATAACACCATACTGAGTATTCTCACATAAACACCTTTACACAACTGTCCAATTATTGCTTGGACAACAAGTGTACAATTCTTAAATACCTTAAGAAGCAAAAAAAAAAAATAGCTGGCCTTGCTGAGATGAGAGGTCGAGAGAATCCTTTTAGCAACAGAAAAACACTGCGTTTTAGGCCCAGGCAAATAAAATAACCTTCTGTTGGCCTTATCCCCTGCTTTTCTCTCCTTCACCTACCAGGAGCACGTCTACCTCACTGATAAGAACAACTAAATCCTCTTGTGCAAAATTCAGAGTCAAATAGAGTATCTGCAAGACAGACGTGGGGTTTCATCTGACAATGCGAAGTGAAGGATCAGCAGGAAGTGGCTTACAAAAGAAGCAAACTCTGGAACAGCTCCCGGGAGCCTGCCACTTGGCCCCCCTGGTGTGCAAGGTGAGCAAGCAGTCTGCACAGTGGACTCTACTGAGGACCCAGCATGTGGGGAACACTGTAGTCACATGGGCAGGCTATAGGAAAGAGAAGACACCTCACACCCCATTCCACATCCTGAGGAACGTACAAACAGGATGAAAATCACAAATGAATGCAGATACACCCAAGTGGCCAAAATGACACATAAATATAACCAATGACAGTGACACAGAGACACTCCAGGAAGGGCAGCCAATGGCCCAAGAGAAACTGGCAAGAAACCAAATTTGACAATGGCACATTAGGTACCAAGAAAACAAGCAGTCAGACAGGGCTCTCAGCCCTGCCACTCACTGGCAGGGTGACCTTGGACAAGTCCCATAAGCCCTTTATGACCAAGTTACCAAAAGCTCTAAGCTGAATGACAGGAACCTGATTAGCTTTGGGTTTTAGTATTTTGACTTTTCCTTCTGTTGCTATGGTGTTTTAATTTCTATTTTCATGATTAAAAAAAATCTACCTTCCAGTAATTGTCTACCAGCTGCCAAACACTGTCCTGGGAGCTTTCATTATTTCACACTCATTTAGTCTGACTACACCCTTGGAAAGTACATGTTATTCTTACTTTATGCTCTAAATGTGCTTGAGGTCACATGGCTAACTGGAATAAAGATGGTACCTGGTTTTATCCTCATGGCACAGAGGAGTTAGTAAATATGTGATGGCTGCATAAATGCACACATGAATGAATAAAGTAAGTTGTAGACTCCTTTCTAAATCCATGAAATTTTTATTATATAAGATTCCTAAAGGGGAACCCTCCTCCTACACTGTTGGCAGGAATGTAAATTAGTTCAACCATTGTGGAAAGCAATATGGAGGTTCCTTAAAAAACTAAAAATAGAAATACCATTTGACCCAGGAATTCTACTTCTAGGAATTAACCCAAAGAAAACAAGATCACAAATTCAAAGACATATGCACCCCTATGTTTATTGCAGCACTATTTACAATAGCCAAGACATGGAAGCAACCTAAGTGTCCATCAGTAGATGAATAAAGAAGATGTAGTCCATATATACAATGGAATATGATTCAGCCATAAGGAGGAAAAAAATCCTACCATTTGCAACAATACGGAAGGAGCTAGAGGGTATTTATGCTCAGTGAAATAAGCCAGGCGGAGAAAGACAAGTACCAAATGATTTCAATCATTTGTGGAGTATAACAACAAAGCAAAACTGAAGGAACAAAATAGCAGCAGACTCACAGACTCCAAGAAGGGACTAGTGGTTACCAAAGGGAAAAGGGGTGGGAGGGAGGAGAAGGGGATAAAGGGGTATTATGATTAGCATACATAATGTAGGGGGGGCATGGGGAAGGCAGCATAGCACAGAGAAGACAAGTAGTGACTCTACAGCATTTTACTAGGCTGATGGACAGTGACTGCAATGGGGTGTGTGGGAGGAACTTGATAACATGGGTGAATGTTGTAACCACAATGTTGCTCATGTGAAACCTTCATAAAATTGTATATCAATGATACCTTAATAAAAAAAATTCCTATAGCCACTATGTAAAGTAGTGTGAAGTTTCCTCAAAAAGCTAAAAATAGCAATACCATATGACCCAATAACTCCACTTCTAGGAATTTACCCTAAGAAAACAAAATCCCTGATTCAGAAAGGTGTATGTACCCTTATGTTTATTGCTGCATTACTTAGAATAGCCAAGACATGGAGGCAACCTAAGTGTTGATCAGTAGATGAATGGATAAAGATGTGGCACATATATACGATGTAATATTATTCAGCCATAAAAAAGAAAGAAATCCTACCCTTTGTGACAACATGGATGGACCTAAAGGGTATTATGCTAAGAGAAATAAGCCAGGCAGAGAAAAACATTACCATATGATGTAATTAATATGTGGAATCTAAAAACAAAAGAGCAATAGATTCACAGACACTGAGGAGGTGGTTACCATGGGGGATGGGGGGTATTGAGATGGGTGGGTGAAATAGGTGAAGGGGATAAAGAGGCATAAAATCTGAATCATAAATTAATCAGGGAGATGAAAGTACAGCATAAAGAATATAGTCAATAGTTCCGTAACATCTTTCTATGTTGACAGGTATTAACTACACTAGTTGGGATAAGAATTTAGTAATGTAACTGATGAATTACTATGCTACATTCTTGAAACCAATATAATATTGTATACCAACTATACTTCAATATTTTTCTAAAAAAAGATTACATGTCTTGTTAATATATCATCTCATAATCTTTTTTTTGAAAATTAGACATATATCCAGACTCAGAAGTGAGCAAGAGTTATATTTCAACTGTGGGCCGTTTAACAGCCCCAGCGTCCTGTCTTGAGCCAACTCCCATAATCCAGTGACAGCAAGGGGTTTCCACTGTCCTGCTCCAAGGCTTGGGCTATTTTCAGTTCTGATGGGCTGGTGCTGACTCTATAGGGTATCACTCCTAGAAATAAGTAACTTGACATCCCAGGACTGCAGTTTGCTCATCAGTACAGAATTAGCATGACAGCCTAGCCATAAGTACTAAGGTTCCCTCCAGAAAATATTCCATCAACCTGTGAGAAGACAGAGAAAGCAAGGATTGAGAAAGCCAAATGCAGGGCCAAGCAAGGAACAAGCTATGGATAGTGCCTATTGTCTTAAATCGAACTTTAGCAGGGACTCTCACATTTAGCTGCATT
Source organism: Smutsia gigantea (assembly GCA_032199065.1). Classification (NCBI taxonomy): domain Eukaryota; kingdom Metazoa; phylum Chordata; class Mammalia; order Pholidota; family Manidae; genus Smutsia; species Smutsia gigantea. The sequence goes on along the minus strand of JAVSCE010019982.1, from coordinate 7,305 downwards.
TGTATCACCTGGAGCACTTAGCAAACCCACTGACTGATCTTGTTCCATTTCACTTGCCTGGGCAGGGGGTTGGTTGGTTGTGTTTTAAAGAATCTGCATTTGTATGAGGCTCCCAGGGTATTTCTAAAGCTTGCTCTCGGTTACCAACCACTGCTGTGAGGGGATATCCCTGAAGCTGAATGGATTGATATTTGCAGGGAGGGACTTCCTGTCTGGCCAGAGGGACTTCTCCCTCCACTCCCACCCCCAGCCCCCACCTACTTTCACTCCCTGTGCAAAGGCTACCTGGTTTCGGAGGTTTCCGTGACCTGCTGGTCCGTCCCTCTAATGGCTGCTGGTGAATTGTGCCATATTCCAAAGTTCTTTCCAACTGTTCTGAGCCTCCTGCATCTGAATTCAAAGAAGGGGTGCAGAAGCAGCTGGAAGAGAGAAACCAGAGTGGCATAGTCCAGCAGCAACCTTCGGAAGAGCCAATCAAAACTGCTGGGCTCCTGATTCATCACTCAGGGTGAAGGAAGAGCCTGCCATACCACTGATCATTGGCGAGCAAAAACCAGAAGGAAAACTAGAAGTTGGCATTGCTGATTTGGAAGGTGACACCAAAAGGCCTTGATAGCAAAAATGATCAGAACCCAAATAAGCTTTTTTGAAAAAATAAGGCATTTTTCATTGTCTACAATCTCCACCTTTTCAGATTCCCTAATCTTTGTGTTTTTAACAGAACTTGACAATGATTTGTCCTCTAGCCCAGAAAATCAAATGTCCATTGACTTGGATAATTAATTTAAAAAGTTAGCCTTGAGGACTTTCTGAATGATAGTATTAAGACTTCTCTCTCTCTGTCACACCCTAATCCCCACACACATACACAATCACACCTGCACAGAGAAATGGGTCATAGTATAAGACACAGATTGTCATTATGGTCTAACTGAGATCTTGAGCAAGTTGTTTTACCTCTGAAAGCCTCAGCTCCTTTTCCAGGCACAAGAGAGGTAAGAATGGTACCCACCTCACTGAGCTGAGGTAAAGATTAAGTAAAGTGGTGTAGGGAAAGTGCTTTGCACAATGCTATTAGAGAATAGGGCCAAATAAATGGTAGTCTTTTTTTTAAAAAACTGGTTTGCTGCCACTTTAGGGCACAAAGAGCCACTGTTCAATAAATGGATCAATGAAAATACTATTTGAGTTTCATCTTTGAACATAGTAAGATAGAAGGGGAGGAATCACATATTCCCTATCACATGCTGTATATGTTTATACACATGTATAAAATATGCATTTGTTAATTCAGATTTGGGAAGACAAGTGGTAAAGGTCAATGTTCTCACTAGCATGGTCCAAAAAAATGTGATAAATGTCTTGTTATTAAACTTGCTGGGACTATTGTTTCTGAGTATAATTACTTATTTCTCAGCCTGCCACCCCAACCTCTTGGTTCCTTAAAGAGTGTAATTGACAGAACATGTCAGTTATATTCTATCTAGCCCTGGTGGTTACAAAATAGTACTGGATGGGATAAAGTGAAAGAGTATGCTGCTACATCCCATGACTTGGCTACTCTAAGTTATAAGCAATGTTATCTTTTATTAAAGGATTCACTTTAGAAATAATTTCAGGAGGAAATAAGACAACACACTCTGTCACAGTGAAAGAATCTGATACACATATAAGATGAAACAAGTGATTATTTGGGAAAGACTTTAGGAAAGCCCCTGTTGGTCATGAATTTTGGTCTTATTTGAAGATGCCAGACAAACCATGAGAAGTTATTTAATTTGGAGAAGCAAATAAAAAAAAGAAAAAGAAAAGGGAGAAGGATAAGTTTTAGAAATAGGAAGTCCAAGAATTCTTTTTTTAAAAAAGTACAAATATCCTAAAACACAGTACTAAATTGAGGGATAATTTCTCACAATAAGCTATCTTTCATTGAAGAGAAAGTAACCAGGCTTCAAAGACAGTGAAGTGTCGCTTCAAGACCGCAGACAAACACAAGATTTCCACAAGTATCCAGAATGACATAACCACAACAATGGCCAAGCATGTCAGCACAAAGCCTACAAGAATCTGTCCAGGATGGAAGAGAATCTAGTGGTGGGCACATCCTTTGATTGAAACATGGCAGTAGTGTAACCTACAGTTCCATTCCTGTATTTTCTGAAGCCAGAGAACATTAGCTAAACTGAAGTTGATAGGAAAAACTCCAATAAACACATAGAAGCTTTTGTGAGTTCCACTTGTAAGACTTTTTTCATAATCCTAAGATGTTAAAAAAATTTTTTAATCACTAATGAATAGAAAACACAATGACATTCAGAAAATATAAACAATTACTTGATTGAGGATACAGTTACAATATCCTCAAGACATTACTAAAACTTAATCCTAAAAATTAGCCACTTCAACCAAAGAGGCAGCTCTGCCCTTAGTGAGCTTGGAGTCACTACTGATTGAATTCAAATCCTTGCTTTGTCACTTATTAGCTGTGCAACCTTGAACAAGTTACTAAACTTCTCTTCAGTTTCCACATCTGTGCAATGGGCATATACCTACCTCACTTGAAGATAAAAGACAGTGTAAATGGTGGCACTCTGTAGCCTGTGACTACATCTTTGCAGTAGGGCAATTAACCCATCTCACAGAGCTTGGATCTCTGCTTAAGCAAGAAGCAAATACCTGAGGTGTCACACCCATGCCTTCCGGTTGAGGGCTCTCTGGGGGGGATGCTGCGCCTATAGATAATGTGGGGTTTGTTTTGTTCCTCTTCATCTTCTTCCTCATCAATGGATAGTAGTGGTTCAATAAAATAATCCCCATCATGGGACCGGAATGTGCCCAGCTGCAAATGAAGAAAGACGAGAGGTTGATTTAATACAACAGCCACTGTGAGGAAAAAAATCAAGAGAACACTGCCAAGTAGAGGTGGTGCCATTTTACCCAATCCCTTTCCCATGAGGGCTGCTTAAACTGAAAATGCTGCCCGCGTATTCTGAGAAGCAGTTTATTTTCACTCTCTGCCATGTCAGTACCTTATCCTTGATTTGACTCTAGTTTACTATACCTGCTATCCAAGTCTCTAAGAAATACTTCCTGGTGCTCATGTTCTAATCACATTAACTCACACAGGCTGTTGAAAATGAGCTTCTGTGTGTTAAGACAGCCTGGAAACTTAGGGGTAAGTGTAAGCTCCAGAGGAAAAGCTGACCCAGGGAAGCTTATGATTAATGCAAATTCAGGGAGCACCTAGCATGGTGCCACTTGGGACGCTGGCACATGAATCTCTCACCATACTTCTTTTTGCAGTGGGAAGTGGTATGGCACAAGGCTCTGGAGTCAGCTGCCCCGGGTTCCAGAAGAGCCACTTACCCACGCACTTTGGGAAAGTTCCTGAACTGCTCTGAGCTGCAGTTTCCTTGTTTGTCAATTGGGGATAAAAATCCTTACTGTGCAGATTAAATGAGATAATGCATGTAAACTGTTTAGCAAGGTGACACCTTGTAAAGGGTTTAGAACACATCAGTGTCTTTTGGTGTGGCCCTATTAGCCTCTAACCATTAGAATACAATTTGCGTTTGCCAATCATTCTAAGCACCTTGAAAGCGGTAATTCTTTCCGCTCCCCTTCCCACATACCTACAAGTTTTGCAGATGATAAATGATGCCTCAAGGTTGAACCACCCAAACCAAACATTACAAGAGCACAAAAAGTTGCCCATGCCATGCCAGGGACAGTGTTTAAAGAAAGAGATCAAGCACCTCTCTTTAAAGGTGGGGTGGGGGTGGGGGAAGCAGAGCCCTTTTATCTTCCCCTGAAGACAACAATGTAAGTGACTCCTCTTGAAAGTCGGTGGTAGCATTGGCATCATCTAGGAGTTCATTAGAAATTCAAATCATCCCACTCCACCACAGATCTGGTCTAATGAATGAAAATCTCTGGGGGGAGAGCCCAGGAACTGGAATTTTAATGAGCATTCCAGGGCATTCTTACGCTTGATTTTTTATTCTTATTCTTAAATTTGCCAAGCCCTAGGAAAAGATACTGGGATTCCCAAATCCAGCTGAGTCAAAAGTGCCTGGAAAGTTTTCATAAAAATTTAGATTTGAGGCATTATCTCATATCTACAGATTTGGAATTTCCAGGAGGGAGATCCGGAACCCATGTTTTTAAAAAAGCTCTGCATGTGCTTCATAAGCCACTGGCTTACAGAGTGGGCAACTCTGGTGTGGTCACACTAAGAGAGAGTAGTCAGTTTGCCAAGAAGTGATTTAACAATCTTATCTCACCCAAGGGGCCTCTCTTCATCTTTAATCCACAACTCTGGTGTTCCATGAGCAAAGAGCAGGAGGATTACTACAACATGCAAAGCCTAGTAGGAATGGGAAGGAACCTGGAAGCTTAGCTGGTGAAGACCTGGCATCTTTGATAAGCAAAAGGGAAACCAAGAGCCAGAGGAAAGAAGCTACTTGTCCACAGTTCCCCTTCAGGGATACAGAAGCAGCTAATTAGTCCCAGTGCTAAACCTGTAACTCAGGTTATCCTGTGCCTTTTTAAAAAAGACCTTTGAAATTCTTATTAGGGACACAGATTCAGTCTCTGACCCATGATGCACAGCATGGGTCAGGAAGACTGTGTGGAACCCTGACTTTGTCACCTATTAGCTGTGAGACTGCAAAAGTCTCCAACTCTCAAAGCCTCAGTACCCTCACCTGTAAAATGGGTTATTTTGAGGGTTAGGGTGCTCTGAGTAGCAGAATGAGATAATGTATATGTAAAGTACTTATTACAGTGCCAGGCATGTAAGAGTTCAATAAATGTTATTTATACGATGCCAAATTAACTTTGTTGACACAAAACAGTTACTCGTTCAAAAAGTAATCCCTTTCTCAGCTAAGGTGACCATTTATTCAAATGTAGACACCGAGTAACTAGAATAAACAAGACTCTAATATAGGAGAGAAATGAATGAATGCTGACCCTGCTGCCAGGGAGAAAGGGATAGAATATGTGTACCAAGACCTGTAATACAAGGGAGAGCATGTGAAGCGCCATAAGAGAGATGCTGAGAATTATCTATGAAGGTAGAAAGGGAGTGATGACAGTAGCCTGAAGGACTAGGAAGAGATTTCTGGGGAACAAGAGACATAAGATACCATTTAAAAGAAGGGTGTTATTTGAGCATGTGAAGCTGGGTGAGATGACCGATTAAACCCAAAGGCAGTGAGGTAGGGCTAGGATGGAAGGGAAATTCAGAGAGAGGGGCGAAAGCAGGTGCCCTGAATTACAGGATCTGTGGAGGAACACTTAAGAGACAGAGCAGATATGCAGATGTGAATGAGGTGAGAACAGAGATTGGGAATGGGGAGAATTGCCAGATGAAGGAGTGTACAGTTGTTCAATAGGCCATGAAGAGCTCTGTAAAATAAATGAACAGGGTAGTGATGTGATCTTGTGTCTAGTCATGACTGATATGGGCGTGATGGGTGGCAGGGATGAGAGGGAACACCCGAGTAGCCAGAGGAGGTATTTCTGGTGTCAGTCCTCATGAGAGGGGGAGAGACATGAGGGCACTAGAATTAGGGTAGTGATGTTAGGAAGAAGTGAAAGGCCTGTTAGAGATGGAATTCAGAGAAACTGATAATGGACAGGTAGGGTGGGGTTAGGGAGGTGGGGTTCGCATGGCCCATTCAAAAGAATGAAAGATTTCTGGAAGATTTCCTGGGTTGGGCACTACGAACACCATGGTATTACTGCTACAGACATGGTAAGAGGAAGTCTTAGGAAGAAAGATAAATTCCATAAGATAAAGGGGAGAGGATGTTAAAGTCAGGTCAATGGCTGAAGATAGAAACAGCCAGAATACACAGCTTTTAAGATGTATGCTGGAACTTCCACCACCCACTCCAACCCCCAACCCCTAAAAGATTACAAATTAAATGCAATGTAAATGGGTTTTTCACTGCCAAACGGGTCTAGGCAGTCTGTTCTATAGTCCTGGCCCTCAGTTCCCTAAGGGAATTACCAGTTGCAATATCACGTGCGAGTCACCACCTAAAACTGCCAATTGAAATTAAGGTCGTGCACAGTAAAATATTTATACAACTGCTAGGGCCACTCAGCGGGGTGTGGAGGCGGGCAGGGAGGAGGAGTAAAGGCTGTTTACAAACTTGACGCACGCACTCAGCCCTATCTGTAAGGTTCTGGAATTGACGGTCACAATCTGGGGATCTAGAGTGCTCGGATGCCCAGCCCGGCTATAACCTTTTAAAGAACGGAAGGATTCCTGTGCTCTGCCCCGAATTCCTGGGTCAGCGATGCCTCACTGCAGCACCCCTTCCCCCTTAGCCAAACTGCAGTCGCCGCCCACCCCCAAACAATCTCAACTACGCACGGTGGCTCCGGGAGCTTTGCTGGGGGCTGAAAGAGCTCATCTCCATGAGGGTATCCCAGCAGACTAAACCTCCCCGCTCCCAGTCTTCAGGCTTGCTTCGCTCCCCACCCAACCCCTCCATGGAGAGGTGGAGTTGGATGCGACATCCAGACGGGGAACTATGGACCCACGGACAGAAGGGTGCAGAAGGGGCAGCCGAATGTCTCGGGTAAGTATCCATGATCCTCCCACTTTACAAAGGTGACAACGGGGAATGTGGGTGCTCAGGGGAAGAGTAAACCCATCTCACCCGGGCGCGGTACGCACAACACCGTTCGCAGGGAAAGCCAGACCCTGAAAGTTTCTGCGTCACAGGCGCGAAACAGAAACGCACATCGCTTGGGAAAGTCCAGGACCATTCTAGTTCCGGCCCAGAGCCTTACAGAGGGTCCTCACTGTCATGGGGAGAGAAGGTGGGTGCCAAGTAGGCCCTACTGGAGGGCAAGTGGAGGGCGGCGGGACCTTAAGCAGAGGGTCAGGGTACCGGTTTGGTTCCGCAGCTAAGTGCGTAGTTGCAGAACAGCGAAATGAGCGCTCCGCTCTCTCGCTCTCATTCTCTGGGGAACGCGCACCCCAGCCTCCCTCTTCCGATTCTCTGGAAGCCCCGCGAGTGGTAGAAACCCCAGAAGAACCTAAATGTCGTCTGGGCAGCCTCTCCAGGTTTTCCACTATTCCTGTTTCTTAGGGCCACCCTGCCAGCAGGGTGCACAGCCGGCCTGTGCCTCACCCCGCCCCCCTCCAAGTTTCCACCCTAATTCAAAGCGTCCGGGGCAGGCTCCGCCCTCTTCCCCGCCCCCGAGCCCTGGGCCCACCCTTCCGCTCCAGGGACAGGTCCTGTTCCCTGTCAATCCTGCTCAGCCTCAGGGTTCCTGGCGCTT
>JAVSCE010019981.1:0-137194 GCA_032199065.1 Smutsia gigantea | reverse complement strand
TGTTTGAGCTGCAGTTGTGTCCAGTGCCCCAACTGGCATTCCCAGCATAAAAAGAATCACTGCTGTTTCACTTCTGCCTTCCAAATCTCACACAGAATTTTTCACATTGTTCACACTGACCCGGAACTATTTAGTGAAGGGAATTCTGAGAAACATAGTTCCAACTTAGCTAAATTGACACACTAGAAACCCATCACAATATGCAATTAGTCAAATCCTACCAATTTGAAAAAAAAAATTTTTATCCACATTTTTCCTGGTATAACCCAGTTTGGTTTTAACAACATTCTTCCTAATGCATAGCCTCGTCACCTTGCTTCTAGGCCACCTAATGTCTATGAATCCACCCTTCATAGCACTATCACTCTGCTCAACCTATCACAACCACATCTGACAGTGTTCACACATAGGTCCTGTAATCAACCACAAAATTAAGTCTAATACTTTAGCCTGGTGTAACAATCTCTAAGATCTGGCCCCTACCTCCTTAAGCCTCATTTCATTCCTTTCTGTCTTGCTCTTTAACAGTTCTGGACCATATGTAGTCTCTGTTCTTCCAACCACATGCTTTTATGAATTTGTTCATGCTATACCTTCTATCTCAGCTCCTCCCCATCCAATCCTTACCCCATACACAGTTAACTGGGCTAAATCATTCTTATCCACCTTGGATGCAATTTTACTTGGAAGATCTTTCTCTGATCTCCATCTGTTCTTAATGGCTTCATGCTCCTGTGTTGAATTTCTTTTAGCAACCACATCTCGGGTATTGCACTTTCAGAGCAAACACCATATCATTTTGAAATTATCTGTGTGTTCTCTCCACTCTTTGCAGTAAGTTCCTTTAGGATAAAGACTAGGACTGGTTTATTTTCTTTCCTTCTAAGACCTATGACCACATATGATGCACAAAAAATGATTGACAATGTTTACTAAACCAAACTGAAGTGACAGTGCATTCCTAGCTTCCAAAAAATCTATCCCAGGACAGGCCTTGAGATACCAAGGAGGGAGAAAGGAGAGGAAAATATATTACATTGAATTTTATGTCCAGGAAGAGCTATCACCTCATCTTCTTCCAATGTGTGCCTTCCAGTACTTCTCTCTGAAAAGATGTGAAATGATATGAGAAAATTAAACTCAGAAAATTATAAAAGTTTTACGTTTGATGTGGAGATAATAGCTTCATGGAAAATTTATATTTTTCTAAAATTTTTTATATTGAAATAGATTCGATTACTCAAGAAAATTAGCTGAAGAATATATGAGATTTATAAGAATTCAATCAAGATGTCAGATACATGATAAATATATGAAAATCTATAATTTCACTTAAACTAGAAATGAACAGTTAGAAAATATATTGAAACAAATAACCTTCTGAATCTCAAGAGAAAATACCTAGAAATAAACTCAACAAGAAATATACAGGATTTTTATAGAGAGAACTACAAAGATTCACTGAGGTGCATAAAGATAGATATGAATAAATGACTCTACCACGTTCCTGTATAAGATGAGTGACTTTTTAAACAATGTCAATTCTTTTTGTTGTGATTAATAGGTTTAATACAATTCATGAAAAATATGAACATTTAAAGATCTTCACAAAACCATTTAAATGTTCATTTGGAAGTGTAAATGCACAAGAATAGGTATGTAAATTGTGAAAAAGAAGAGTTATTATGGAGACCCAACCTTGTCAGATATTTTAAACTGTATTACAGAGCTAAAAAAATTAAAACATGCTAGAAATAAATGAAAGATTAATGGAATCAAAAAATAGTTCTAAATCAGAAACTAATATGTGTAAGAAATAAAAGCTAATGGCAGCCTTTTAAACCAGTGGAGAAGGAAGCATTGTTCAATTATCTGAGCTGTGGACAATCACTTATATGCCAAATATTTCAAATGCATAAAAGGACTACATGTTTAAAAAAAAAAAGAGGAGACTAAGTTAATAGTTCTCAGCCAGGAGTGATTTTGGTCCCCAGGGAACATTTGGCAATGTTTGAATATTTTTAGTTGTTACAACTTTGGGAGAAGGTGCTGTTGTCATATAGTGCTGTAGCATCTAGCCAGGGAAACTGCTAAACATGGTACAAGGCATAGGAAACCCCTCATAACAAAGAATTATCCAGTTCAAAATTATCCAGTTGAGAAATCTTGGGCCAACCAAAAAGGCAAAAATCAATAATGATTAACAATTCATATTAGTATAACTAACAATATTAGAAACCAAAATGAAAAACTGGTAAAAAAAAAACTTTGCTTTTTTTAAAGGGTAAGAAATGTGACTTTTAGGGTGGCTTCAATTAGAATTGGGAATGAGGTATATCAGTAAGGGTTCAACCAAAAGACAGAAACCACCAAGTGATCTGAACAGGAAATGTTTAATAAAAAACATTATTAAGTATACAGCAAGGATTAGAATAATGAAGGATTGGCCTGTAGGAAGTACACTCTAAAGAATACAGGGATCACCGTTATTAGGAACATTCACTACCCCTAGCGCTGAAATAGCACCCAACAAAGAGCATGGAGGGGACACAGCTCCCTGGAGGGCAGAGAAGCAGCTCTGGTTCCATGCCAGTGCAATTTGCTAAAAATCCACCTCCAGATTTCAGTGGTTGTACATCAAGTGAACTTAAATTACAGTGGTAGGATTTTCTCATTCCAGCATTTCCTTACCTGTTGCAAAGACCAGAAAGAGACTATGATAGGTTGCACTCCCTGATGGTCTCCCCGTATTGACATTGAGAGTCTATTTCTCTCTGGTTCCTGATTCCACACCTTTGTGATATGTGGGCATATTTTTTATTGTTGAGTTGTGTAAGATACCTCTATGTTCTTCTGATATATTCTCCTCTTTGCAAATGGGGGTGAGGGAGAAGGGGGGAGAGAAAGAACAATAAAAATAAACAAATGACATGAATAAAAATTTAAAAAGAAAAACTCAAGTGGCTAGTAAGCATGAAAAACTGTCCAATCTTCCCAATTTCTAATACACAACTATATAATATTTCTAAATATTAAAGAAGGTTCTGAAGAGTTATGTAGAGCTAGAGTGTTCTCTGTCACCCTTTTTAGCACCTCATTCTTTCATCTCTTACAGATCATGATTTCAGTTGTGAGTTGGTGTTAGATAAATTACTCTCATATATGTAACTTAAAGTTCATTACATTATTCAGGGATCCAGATGAAAAAAAGTGTAAGAGTAATGGCAAGCATTTAACAGCAGGAAGTGACGAGGGAGCATAAAAATTGCAAAATGCAAAATATATATCTTGTCTGCCTGAATTAATTGATCTAATCAAGAAGCATGTTGCTGTTGATACCATGATTACAGTGATGTACCCACTGGGGAAGCTGAAGCCTTTGTTTGCATTTGTGCTAAATGCTATCACAGGATTTATTATCATAGAACTGACACATTTTCAAAACACTCCATTAAAATTAACTAAAAAATAATATAACCAGGGAATTGAGAAATGAAGTCTAAGTATTCAGCATACCAAATAGTTTTAATTATCTAAATATGAGAAAGCCACTGTAATAAATAGCAGCTAAAATTTTTTGAAAATTTAGATTCTAGGCACAATGACTAGTGCATTATCTCATTTCATCAATTTAAGAGGTTGGTACTACTATTATCTCCAACTTACAGATGAGAAAACAGTCTAAAGAGATGTAGTGGTAGTACTTGGATTCAAACAGATCTATATGACTTCAAAAATACATGCTGATTAAATGAAATATAGATATCCTTATACCCATTAACTTTGAATTATATAATTCTATTCTGAGGTTAAAGTGAAAATTGTTCCTTTTAGAAAAAAAGTTTTAAAAGTACACACAGAAAACAAAAAACATTAACATTGTCATATTTCTTTTTAGAAGTTTTTTGTGTGCAAATATGTAATTTTTACTCTAAATTGAAATTATACTATGTATCTTAGGCTCTGCTTTGTTTTCCCTAACCGTATGTCATAAGCAATTTCTCATTTTGGTAAATGTTATTCTAAAATATGTATCTAATGATTACATAGTATTTAATCATATAGCTACATAATAATCTTTTGATCACTTCTACACTGTTAAGGATTCAGTTTATAAATTTTTTATTTTAAATTGAAATAATTTTATATTGAATTTAAATTTCAATTTTAAATCTTTATATTTGCATAAACTTTTATAAAGTTTATTTCTGTAAATTAATAGAATAGTATTACATGGGAAGAAATAGTAAAAAATTAGCCTCAGAAAAATCACAGCAGTTTCTAGAAGCTTGTAAGAAGGCACCATTTTCTTGCCCTTTTGACCATAAGAACTCCTGGCAATTATTAATTTTAATATTTATAGATGAAGTAGCATCTTCTTGCCTTACTTTTAATTTTTCCTTATTTTCTATATTAAATTTACTTCATCCCAAGCATCTTAAATAGGCCCTGATTAACTCAAACAAAAAATAATTTTTTAAAAAGAATACTGGGTAGCTTGCAACACTGACAATGCAATTAAACAATCTGATCTTAGTTGAAACTTGGTAATTTTGGAGATTATAGGAAACATGAATTAATAGAGAGTTTCTTGAAGGTACTGCTATTTGAACTACTTAGCCTTGACTTTTCCCTGAAAAGAGTGTTGATTGCCTTAGTTTGTGTTAAGAGGGGCACAATTCAGGCAGTACCCTGTGGAGTACAGGAAGCATGTTTCTCCAAAAGGAAACATAGATGGAAACAACAGACAACCTGGCCAGAGAAGAAAAACATAACTCCATATATATGTTGCCTTTTGGTACTTGTTCTGGTGAAATGCTTCTTCCCTACATGCCCTTGACATTCTTAACTACTATGTTTGTCCTTTCTTACTGAGTTATAATATATTTTTTTATGAAAACATAGATCCCCATCCTTTCCGTATTCATTCTAAATATCTTTTCTTCCTGGTTTGGTTTTGCAATGAAATTTTAAAATATTATATGGGCGCTATTTACAAAAGGTTTTAATTTTTATATATTAACTAAGTAGGTTGGTTGTTTTATCATGTAGCCCCCACACAGGTGTATTTAGAATGCTTTTCCCAGCCTAATAACTTATTTACTTATTTTTTTAATATAATTTATTTTCTTATCATTAATCTACAATTACATGTGCAATATTACGGTTATTAAACTACCCCTTCATCAGGTCCCCCCCACCAACCCCATTACAGTCACTGTCCATCAAAGTAGTGAGATGCTATAGAATCACTACTTGTCTTCTCTGAGTTGTGCTGCCCTCCCCGTGCCCCCCAACATTACATCTGCTAATCGTAATGCCCCGTTTTCCCTCTTATCCCTCCCTTCCCGCCCATTTTCCCCAGTCCCTTTCCCTTTGGTAACTATTAGTCCGTTCTTGGGTTCTGTGAGTCTGCTGCTGTTTTGCTCTTTCAGTATTTTTTCTTTGTTCTTATACTCCACATATGAGTGAAATCATCTGATACTTGTTTTTTTCGGCTTGGCTTATTTCACTGAGCATAATACCCTCTAGCTCCATCCATGTTGTTGCAAATGGTAGGATTTGTTTTCTTCTTATGGCTGAATAATATTCCATAGTGTATATGTACCACTTCTTATTTATCCATTCATCTACTGATGGACACTTAGGTTGCTTCCATTTCTTGGCTATTGTAAATAGTGCTGCAATAAACATAGGGGTGCATCTGTCTTTTTCAAATTGGGCTGCTGCATTCTTAGGGTAAATTCCTAGGAGTGGAATTCCTGGGTCAAATGGTATTTCTATTTTGAGTTTTTTGAGGAACCTCCATACTGCTTTCCACAATGGTTGAACTAATTTGCAGTCCCACCAGCAGTGTAGGAGGGTTCCCTTTTCTCCACATCCTCGCCAACATTTGTTGTTGTTTGTGTTTTGGATGTTGGCCATCCTCACTGGTGTGAGGTGATATCTCATTGTGGTTTTAATCTGCATTTCTCTGACGATTAGCGATGTGGAGCATCTTTTCATGTGCCTGTTGGCCATCTGAATTTCTTCTTTAGAGAAGTGTCTATTCATGTCCTCTGCCCATTTCTTAATTGGATTATTTGCTTTCTGTTTGTTAAGGTGCATGAGTTCTTTATATATTTTGGATGTCAACCCTTTATCAGATACGTTTTTTATGAATATATTCTCCCATACTGTAGGATGTCTTTTGTTCTACTGATGGTGTCCTTTGCTGTACAGAAGCTTTTCAGCTTGATATAGTCCCACTTGTTCATTTTTGCTTTTGTTTCCCTTGCCCGGGGAGATATGTTCATGAAGAAGTTGCTCATGTTTATGTCCAAGAGATTTTTGCCTATGTTTTTTTCTAAGAGTTTTATGGTTTCATGACTTACATTCAAGTCTTTGATCCACCTTGAGTTTACCTTTGTGTATGGGGCTAGACAGTAGTCCAGTTTCATTCTCTTACATGTAGCTGTCCAGTTTTTCCAACACCAGCTGCTGAAGAGGCTGTCAACTCCCCATTGTCTATCCAAGGCACTTTAATCAAATAGTAATTGACTGTATACATTTGGGCTAATCTTTGGATTTTCTATTCTGTTCTACTGGACTGTGGGTCTATTTTTGTGCCAATACTAAATTGTCTTGATTACTGTGGCTTTGCAGTAGAGCTTGAAGTCAGGGAGTGTAATTCCCCCTGTTTTATTCCTCCTTCTCAGGATTGATTTGGCTATTCGGGGTCTTTTGTGGTTCCATATGAATTTTAGAATTATTTGTTCCAGTTCATTGAAGAAAGCTGTTGGTAGTTTGATAGGGATTGCATTGAATCTGTAGATTGCTTTAGGTAGTATAGCCATTTTGACAATATTTATTCTTCCTAGCCAAGAGCATGGGATGCATTTCCATTTGTTAGTGTCCTCTTTAATTTCTCTTAGGAGTGTCTTGTAGTTTTCAGAGTACAGGTCTTTCACTTCCTTCGTTAGGTTTATTCCTAGGTATTTTATTCTTTTTGATGCAATTGTGAATGGAATTGTTTTTCTGATTTCTCTTTCTGTTAGTTCATCATTAGTGTATAGGAAAGCAACAGATTTCTGTGTGTTAATTTTGTATCCTGCAACTTTGCTGAATTCAGATATTAGTTCTAGTAGTTTTGGAATGGAATCTTTAGGGTTTTTTATGTAGAGTATCATGTCATCTGCAGATAGTGACAATTTGACTACTTCTTTACCAATCTGGATGCCTTGTATGTCTTGGTTTTGTCTGATTGGTGTGTCTAGGACCTCCAGTACTATGTTGAATAACAGTGGAGAGAGTGGGCATCCCTGTCTTGTTCCCGATCTTAGATGAAAAGCTTTCAGCGTCTCGCCATTAAGTATGATGTTAGCTGTGGGTTTGTCATATATAGACGTTATGATGTTGAGGTACTTGCCGTCTATACCCATTTTGCTGAGAGTTTTAATCAGGAATGGATGCTGAATTTTGGCAAATGCTTTTTCAGCATCTATGGAGATGATCATGTGGTTTTTGTTCTTCTTTTTGTTGATGTGGTGGATGATGTTGATGGATTTTCGAATGTTGTACCATCCTTGCATCCCTGGGATGAATCCACTTGATCATGGTGTATGATCCTCTTGATGTATTTTTGAATTCGGTTTGCTAATATTTTGTTGAGTATTTTTGCATCTACGTTCATCAGGGATATTGGTCTGTAATTTTCTTTTTTGGTGAGGTCTTTGCCCAGTTCTGGTATTAGAGTGATGCTGGCTTCATAGAATGAATTTGGAAGTATTCCCTCCTCTTCTGTTTTTTGGAAAACTTTAAGGAGAATGGGTGTTATTTCTTCTCTGTATGTCTGGTAGAATTCAAAGGTGAGTCCATCAGGCCCGGGGGTTTTGTTCTTGAGTAGTTTTTTGATTACCAATTCGATTTTGTCGCTGGTGATTGGTCTGTTTAGTTTTTCTGTTTCTTGCTTGGTCAGTCTTGGAAGGTTGTATTTTTCTAAGAAGTTGTCTATTTCTTCTATGTTTTCCAGCTTGTTAGCATATAGATTCTCATAATATTCTCTTACAATTCTTTGTATTTCTGTGGGGTCCGTGATTATTTTTCCTTTCTCATTTCTGATTGTGTTTATGTGTGTAGATTCTCTTTTTCTCTTAATGAGTCTGGCTAGGGGTTTATCTATTTTGTTTATTTTTTCAAAGAACCAGCTCTTGGTTACATTGATTTTTTCTATTGTTTTATTCTTCTCAATTTTATTTATTTCTTCTCTAATCTTTATTATGTCCCTCCTTCTGGTGACTTTGGGCCTCATTTGTTCTTCTTTTTCCAATTTCAGTAATTGTATCTTTAGACTATTCATTTGGGAATGTTCTTCCTTCTTTAAATAGGCCTGGATTGCAATATACTTTCCTCTTAGAACTGCCTTTGCTGCGTCCCACAGAAGTTGTGGCTTTGTGTTGTTGTTGTCATTAGTCTCCATATATTCTTTGATTTCTGTTTTGATTTGGTCGTTAACCCATTGATTAATTAGGAGAGTGTTGTTAAGTCTCCATGTATTTGTGAGCCTTTTTGATTTCTTTCTAAAATTTATTTCTAGTTTTATACCTTGGTGACCTGAGAAGTTGGTTGGTAGGATTTCAATATTTTTGAAATTACTGAGGTTCTTTTTGTGGCCTAGTATGTGGTCTATTCTGGAAAATGTTCCATGTGCACTTGAGAAGAATGTGTATCCTGTTGCTTTTGGGTGTAGAGTTCTGTAGATGTCTGTTAGGTCCATCTGTTCTAGTGTGTTGTTCAGTGCCTCTGTGTCTTTACTTATTTTCTGTCTGGTTGATCTGTCCTCTGGAGTGAGTGGTGTGTTGAAGTCTCCTGAAATGAATGCATTGCTGTCTATTTCCTCCTTTAATTCTGTTAGTATTTGTCTCACATATGCTGGCGCTCCTGTGTTGGGTGCATATGTATTTATAATGGTTATATCTTCTTGTTGGACTGACCCCTTTATCATTATGTAATGTCCTTCTTTATCTTTTGCTACTTTCTTCCTTTTGAAGTCTATTTTGTCTGATACAAGTACTGCAACACCTGCTTTTTTCTCTTTGCTGTTTGCATGAAATATCTTTTTTCATCCCTTCACTTTTAGTCTGTGTATATCTTTGGATTTGAGGTGAGTTTCCTGTAGGCAGCATATAGATGGGTCTTGCTTTTTTATCCATTCTGTTACTCTGTGTCTTTTGATTGGTACATTCAGTCCATTTACATTTAGGGTGATTATTGATAGATATGTACTTATTGCCATTGCTGGCTGTAGATTCGTGGTTATCAAGGGTTCAAGGGTTGCTTCTTTACTATCTAACAATCTAACTTAAGTTTCTTGTTAAGTTGTTGTAAACACCGTCTGATGTTTCTTTATTTCTCTCCCTTTTTATTCCTCCTCCTCCATTCTTTCTATAATAGGTGTTTTGTTCTTTGCCTTTAATTAGTATTTGGATGATCTGCTTTCTTTGCTATGATTTTATTTTCTCTGGTCACATCTTTTTAGCCTTAGGTGTGCTTCCATCTAGAGCAGTCCATTTAAGATATCCTGTAGTGGTGGTTTATGAGAGGCAAACTCTCTCAACTTTCATTTGTCTGGAAATTGTTTAATCCCTCCATCATATTTAAATGATAATCGTGCTGGATACAATATTCTTGGTTCGAGGCCCTTCTGTTTCATAACGTTAAATATATCACGCCATTCTCTTCTGGCCTGTAAGGTTTCTGTTGAGAAGTCTGATGATAGTCTGATGGGTTTTCCTTTGTAGGTGATCTTTTTTCTCTCTCTAGCTGCCTTTAATACCCTGTCTTTATCTTTGATCTTTGCCATCTTAAATATTATGTGTCTTGGCGTTGTCTTCCTTGGGTTCCTTGTGTTGGGAGATCTGTGGGCTTCGGTGGTGTGCGAGACTATTTCCTTCCCCAGCGAGGGAAAGTTTTCAGCAATTATTTCTTCAAAGACACTTTCTATCCCTTTTTCTCTCTCTTCTTCCTCTGGTACTCCTATAATGTGAATATTGTTCCATTTCGATTGGTCCCACAGTTCTCTTAATATTCTTTCATTCCTAGAAATCCTTTTATGTCTCTCTGCCTCAGCTGCTCTGTACTCCTGTTCTCTGTTTTCTATTCCATTAACTGTCTCTTGCATCTCATCCATTCTGCTGTTAAGCCCATCGATCGCTTGTCTGATTTCTGCATTGTCTTTCCTCAGTTCCCTAACTTCCTCCCTCAGCTCTTGCACATTTCTCTGTATGTCCATCAGCATGGTTATGACTTTTATTCTGAATTCTTTTTCAGGAAGACTGTGTATTTCCATCCCTTCAGACTCCCTCTCTGGGGTTTTCTGGTTGATTTTGTCTGAACCACATTCCTCTGTCTTTTCATGGCTATAGAATTGGTCACTGATAGTTTCCACGTATGTCTGCTGGGCTCGTTAAGACTTTAAAAAGAGAAAAAAAAAAGAAAGAAAGAAGAAAGAAAGAAAAAAAAGAAAGAAAAGAAAAAACAAAAACAAAACAAAACAAAAAAAACAAAAAGAAAACACCCACTGAATGTAGATTCTGTGGGAATGCTATAGGTTGCGCTATTGCCCCACTTTACCACAGCTGTGACTGTGCCGCTCTGCAGGGCCCTTTGTGGCTCGGGCAGGTGTGAGAACGAATAGGAGGCTGTTGATCTCAGTGAGAAGTGTAAGTATGGCTACGCTTCCTCAGTCGCCAGCTAAGGCATCTGATACTCCCCAGGACTCCCAGCCTGCTGGACTGAGTGTGCTGGGGCGATCCGGCTCCTCCGCTGGGCTCCTGTCTCTTTAAGACCGCTGAAGAAAGCGCGCGCTTTTTTTTTTCCTTCCCGGGAGCCGGCTGAAAGCACCCTAGCGCGTTCCCCGCTCAGATCCTGCCCCTCTGTCTCTCCAATCTCCGCTGCACTGCGCAATGTGGGTCAGCGCTCCCCGCGCAGATCACCGGGGCTGGCTACTTCGCGGGGTGTGCTTCCACTCCCTTCCGACTCTGAATCCTCTCGTCCCACCAGTGCGCTGGGGTGGGGGAGGGCTAGGGTCCCGCCGGGTCGCGGCTCCGTATCTTACCCGCCTCTTGGGGTGCCGAGTCCTCTCGGGTGTAGCTGCATGCTGTGCGCTTTCCTGTGTATTCTCGTCTCTCTTTTAGGAATAGATGTATTTGCTGTGTTTTCGTATATAAATATAGTGTTGGGAGGAGATTTCTGCTGCCCTGCTCACACCGCCATCTTCCCGGAAGTCCAACTTATTTACTTATTATCATAGCTACTATCTTTGGTGCTTTATCTTATTATTTATATGTATTTTGTTTTGTTTATTATGTTTTGCTCTTTTTTTTCTGTGTGCTGCTAATCCATCTCCTGTCTTGTATTCTAATTTCACCAACTGGCCTCTTGCCAGTCCCTGTATTTAGAAACTGCTACTTCGTGTTCAAATTCCTATCGTCATAACTTAGATGTTTTACTTCTCAATATTCAGATACTTGCTCA
The DNA here is from genome assembly GCA_032199065.1 of Smutsia gigantea. Taxonomy (NCBI): domain Eukaryota; kingdom Metazoa; phylum Chordata; class Mammalia; order Pholidota; family Manidae; genus Smutsia; species Smutsia gigantea. Next base: position 125,680 of record JAVSCE010019981.1, on the reverse strand, counting down.
GCATCTTTACAGACTCCCCAAGTCCTCTGAGTCTAGATGTTCCACAAATAAAAATTGTATTAGAAACACTTGTATTTGTAACTGCTCTCTACTACCTGATTTTCATTCTCTTCTCCTTCTGTGAGGACTTGACCCCACTTCTGCCCTCCTGCTTGCCAGCTGAGGGACGGCAGCAGAGCAATCCAAACACTGGAGAAAAGTTACCCTCTGAGAGCACCACTGGGAAGAATCACCACTGCACCTGGCACAGAGTAGCATGCCGTAACTACATGGCATCTGAATATCAAATAGAATTTAAATAGTTCAACACATCCTGAATATCAAGTCTTAAAAGAACTTATTTTTTAAATTTCTTACTAAGGAAACCTTCAGATACATACAAAGGTAGAGAACACATTTCAGTGAACCCTTCTTATGCTTATCTCCCAGTTCCAACAACTAGCAACATACTCAGAACACTTCTTAAAGAACATTAACATGTCAAAATAGAATAACCAACAGTTAATATTTCTCTCAGCAGCATTCACAGCAATATATTCCTGAAAGATCTCAATGGCTGCTATTAAGTCTCATACAGCTAACAGTGTCAAATTCATTTATCCCATTATTCATCAATATTTGTTCAATACTGTGGGAGGTAAAAAAGTAAATGAGATATTCATACACCTGGAATCTATGCAAATACTTGAGCAATTCAAGAGAACATAATGAAAAATTTCAAACAAATACTATGGCTCTACCATTTTCTAGTAATGTGTCCTTGGGCATGTTATAGTTGTAGTACTATTTCTTTCCTTAAATGAAAATAAATAATAATTATTAAGGCTTTAAAGAGATTAAATGAGATTTTGCATTTCTACATTTCTACCCTCAATTCAATACCTTCATTGTGATATTTAGTAATGTAAATCCTTACCATCCAAAAAGACTTAAATAGATTTCCAGAATTCACTTGCTCATTATGAACTTCTAGGTGACCATGCCAAATAATTTAGATAAAAAATTATCAACAGTTTTACTTTTCTCAAATCTAGAAGCTGAGGTCAAGTTTAGAGTATGAGTTGTCAAGTCACACCTGAAGGAGTATACAGGAGGCCACTGAGGATAAGGGAATGGAGATATTTGCCCAAAAAAGATTTATATAGAAGAATTAGACAGGAGTCAGTTTCAAACCAGAGACAGGAGAGAGCAGCCAAAGTGTGTTTTCCACGGCAAACTGGGGAAAGATTTTTCAGGCCTATTTCTAGGAAAAACACTGCAGTATATAAATAATGAAAAGAAACTGAAGTTTATATCAATCTGTTGTAATACTGCAACATTTAATATTGTGATTTTAAAGATGCCACACCAACATTTAAATAAAAAGATTAATATGATGCATATTAAAGTTTTAAAAGTGGAACACAAAAATGTGTGTATACTGTAGTTCCAACTATACGTAATGGTAATTCCTGAGGGTAAGGAGTAAACGGTACCAGAAAAAAATTGAAACAACTAGTACGTTAAGATGGTAGGCTTGTTTTCTTTTCTCTTTTTAAATTTCTTTATGTTATAAAATTGTGCAATAAATAATAAGTTAAGAAATAGGAGTCTATGGGGCTGATGAAGGGCAAACAAGATCACAGTCCATCAGAGGGCACAAGTCTCGGCGAGAGTATTAGTAGAGTCTCCAGGAAGTATGTACGGGGTCATTTCCTACGCTTATCTTCCTTACCTTTCATGTTGTGCCAGAGGCAGAGAGATGAGAACCTTGAGAAGAAAGTTCTCTGGTAGGTAGAGGGAGATGAGAGATTACTGTTGGAGACAGACTAATGGTGTTGTTTGGTAACAACTCTCTTGAATGTGTGTGTAGTAGGTCTATTGTCAACCAAGATTTGTTAAATTTACGCTTGGTTAAAGTTGTTAAATTTACCCAGCTGTTGTCAATTCTCTTCTTAGCTTCACACATTCACAGTTAGGGCCTGGAACTTCTTCCTTACCCAGAGAAACAAACTTCCAGAGGGAGGAAAAAAGTATTTCTATCACATACTCACTAGCACACTACCTCACGAGTCTTCTTTTTCACGATCCTCTAGCTTTGCTGATAGCCAAGAGTTTTCCATCTTCACCTTTTCTCCACTCAGTATTTACCTTGTCCAGCCCTTCCTTTCCTTGTTGCCAGTTATTTTCCCCATATTTGAGTAATTTCCTATTTTTACTCAAGAAAAATTAGCCTGATTGCTGCTCCAGTTCGCAAACCTGCATACTCTCAGACATCACTTTGCTCAGCAACTAACGGGCACTTCAATTACCAGAATCTACTCTCCTAGGAAGGCATTGAGAATTGAACAATATATTTTTTCTTTTCTCATTGGCATTGATACTATACATGAACTAATAATCAGTTAATATGAAGTTTTTTGTTTTTAATCTCCAATATGTATTAGAGAAGAAAAACTTAGTTAGAAGACATTACATTTCATAGATGTACAATTACCATCCCAATTTTATTTTGTAAATGAAAGTGTGTAAGAACTTTAAAGTCAAAAAACATTGTGCAATTTGATATTTCTTTAATATGCCTGTGCTCTTTCCTTAGTCGCATACTTCATCTAGAAATGTGGCACAATAGCCAAAAAGAAAAGTGGCATCACTCAGAAAGGGCGCCTAAGTCAAGCAGAGAAAACTCCCATTCATACATCTCTAATGAATTTGGGCATTACACAAATAAAACATGGTAGTTCCTGCTTTTGATTTCTCATAAATGAATTTTGTACCCTGGTGGAATAGTTATTGCTTTTGAGTATGCTGCGATTCATTTTTCATTGCCCCAAATTCTATAGCCTAAAAATGAGAAGTAAAGTACATCTTTCTCCATGAGCGATTATGACAATTTCTTAATTATAATTGAGGACCTCTCTGAAAATGAGTAAGTGATATATAAATTATTTAACTCTATATTCACCTTCAGGGTAAGGAAGAAATAAGGCTTTCTCAGCTCTCCTTATGTGCTATTTTTGGTTAAAGGCAAGACTAACTACTATAACAAACAACCCCCAAAATTAAAAGGCTTAATTGAATAAAGATTTATTTCTTGCTTACATCACAGTCTACTGCATGTCAGATGGAGAGTTCTGTTCTCTAGTCATTTAGGTACCCAGGCTTATATGTTTCCTCTCTAGGTTTAGGTTCTCCATCTTCTAGGGCCTCGACTGGGCTGTTATTGGGTCTCATACATATGGTCAAGAGATAAGGAAAGTGTGTGTGTGTGCATGTGTATGTGACAGAGAAAAGAGCATGCAAGGTTTAGAGGATGCCAGGACTAGAAGAGAAATAATTTATGATTAGTCTGTAGTACAGAGTTGGTTCAAGAAGTAGTGGCTGCTTAGTAAAATGATAAGTTTACCATCAATAGAGTATTAAGTGAAAGCTTCATGGCCAGTTTTGGGAATATTGCTGAAGTAACAAGATTTGTATCAGGTAAACTCAGTGGTTCTTTTCAACTGTAAAAATTGTAATAAAAATATTGTCTCTTTCATTTTTGTTTTGTGGTCAGAAATGTAAATATTTTATGGTTGTCTCTAAAGGAAGAATATTCTTCTTAATAAAAAACATAACCCTTCATGACAAATACCCTTATCTTTGATTTTTAAGTTCCTGGTTTATTCAAATCACACATATACATTTTGAAACTTCATCTAAAGTAACCGAAATCAAAGTCAAAAATGGCCACATTAATCAAGATGGAGAGAAGAGAAGTGGGCAAAGCTTCAGCCCTGCCCAAACTCTGTGTCAGTCCTGACCACGCCAGATATTTTGTAGCTATTTGTTGTCATCAGCCTCACCAATAGTGGAACATTGAGAAACAAGGATTAATAAGGGCCTTGATTCTTCTCAAATTTCCTCCAGAACACCCACAGCATTATGTCTCTGATTCAGTATCCCTGTAAACATTCAGAAGAGATCCACTAGCAAGAGGATAAGTTCTTATCTAAAAATGTTTTTATAAAATATACCTGATCTCTCTGTATAGCTTATTTTAATTAAACCTAGAATTTTATGGATTTATGGAATGCAGCTGGACATATAGGCTTCTATCAACCTAATAGGATATACAGACTAAGAATCCCCAAAGTTGGGCCTCCTCTGTGCCAACCTGAACCACATATAGTTGGTGCTCATCACTGAACCAAAATATGTCTTGTCACAGGAGAAGGGATGTCCAGGAGCCTTGTCTGTACCAGGCCCCTCTGGAGCCTCATGTGGGCTTTGCGGCTGCTTTGTGCTTCTATTTGCTTATGGTTAGTAAATTTTGATGCTGGTATAATCTATGATTTGTGTGAATCTGCCTTGGCAATTCAAACTTGCTTCTTTTAAATGTCAAGCAATAAAGACAAAATTGATTCCAAGGTACAAAAACTAAGTCTATCAAATTATACAAATAATTTCCTAGATGCTTAAAATTGTACAGTCCTCCAACTTTGCTTCTTAGTAGTCATATAAATGAGGTGTCATTAAGAAAACTCAGTACATTCATAGAGTAACAAACAAGTAACAAGACTTGCAAATTTTGATCATTGACTATTAGGCTGCATTGAAACAGTGAGTATCTACCATCTGGAACTACTCCTTTCCACACAACACTCACAGGTGGCTAAGGAGCAATTCAAAAGTAGCTTGTCTGAGTTGAGAGATGCTGTAAATATAAAAAAACACACTGGGTTTTAAAGATTTAGCACACACACAAAAAGAATGTACAATATGTATGGTAATTTTTTATGTTATTTTTTGGAATGATAATAGTTTAGATAGATTGGTTTAAATAAAATACATTAGTAAAGGTAATTTACTTATTTTCAGCTTTAATGAATCTACTAGAAAATCAAAATTATATATGAGGCTCACATTATATATGAAGCTAGTGTTACAAAGTATAAATTACACAGGAAAGTTTCTGGATTATAAAACAGCCCCATTCATATAATGTAGTTAAAAAAAATTAATCCAAAGAATGGGCAGCGTAGTATAGTGATTAAGAGATCGTTCTCTGGCATGGTTCATTGCTCAGCAGCACTCTTCACTAGCTGTATGACCTTGGGCGAATTACCTCAATTTTCTGGACATTAGATCCCCCCTCAGCAAAGTAAGGGTAATGACTGCACCTATATCAGTGTGTTTCAGTGTCTGGCACAGAATTAGTCCTCAGTAAATACTATACGTTATTTTTTAAAATTTATTTTGGTATCATTAATATGCAATTACATGAGCAACATTGTGATTACTAGATTCCCCCCATTATCAAGTCCTACCACATACCCCATTACAGTCGCTGTCCATCAGCATAGTAAGATGCTAGAGAGTCACTACTTGTCTTCTCTGTGCTATACTGCCTTCACTGTGCCCCACACACACATTATGTGTGCTAATCATAATGCCCCTTATTCGCTTCTCCCTCCCTTCCCACCAATCCTCCCCAGTCCCTTTTCCTTTGGTAAATGTTAGTCCATTCTTGAGTTCTGTGAGTCTGCTGCTGTTTTGTTCATTCAGTTTTTTCTTTGGTCTTATACTCTACAGATGACAGAAATCATTTGGTGCTTGTCTTTCTCCTCCTGGCTTACTTCACTGAGCATAATACCCTCTAGCTCCATCCATGTTGTTGCAAATGGTACGATTTGTTTTCTTCTTATGGCAGAATAATATTCCATTGTGTATATATACCACATCTTCTTTATTCATTAATCTACTGATGGACACTTAGGTTGCTTCCATTTCTTGGCTATTGTAAATAGTGCTACGATAAACGTAGGGGTGAATATGCTTTTTTCAAACTGGGCTGCTGCATTCTTAGGCTAAACTCCTAGGAGTGGAATTCCGGGGTCAAATAGTATTTCTATTTTTATTTTTTTGAGAAACCTCAATATTGCTTTCCACAATGGTCGAACTAGCTTACATTCCCACCAGCAGTGTAGGAGGCTCCCCTTTCTCCACATCCTTGCCAGCATTTGTTGTTCCTTGCCTTTTGGATGGTGGCCATCCTAATTGGTGTGAAGTGATATCTCATTACGGTTTTAACTTGCATTTTCCTGATTATTAGCAATGTGGAGCATCTTTTCATGTGCCTGTTGGCCATCTGAATTTCTTCTTTGGAGAAGTGTCTGTTCAGATCCTTTGCCCATTTTTTAATTGGATCATTTGCTCTTTGTTTGTTGAGGTGCATGAGCTCTTTGCATATTTTGGATGTCAACCCCCTTATCGATTATGTCATTTATGAATATATTCTCCCATACTGTAGGATGCCTTTTTGTTCTACTGATGGTGTCCTTTGCTGTACAGAAGCTTTTTAGTTTGATATGGTCCCACTTGTTCATTTTTACTTTTGTTTCCCTTGCCCGGGGAGATATGTTCATGAAGAAGTTGCTCATGTTTATATCCAAGAGAGTTTTGCCTATGTTTTCTTCTAAGAGTTTTATGGTTTCATGGCTTACATTCAGGTCTTTGATCCATTTCGAGTTTACTTTTTTGTATGGAGTTAGACAGTAATCCAGTTTCATTCTCTTACATGTAGCTGTCCAGTTTTGCCAACACCAGCTGTTGAAGAGGCTGTCATTTCCCCATTGTATATTCATGGCTCCTTTATCATATATTAATTGACCATGTATGCTTGAGTTAGTATCTGGACTCTCTATTCTGTTCCACTCGTCTGTGGGTCTGTTCTTGTGCCAGGACCAAATTGTCTTGATTACTATGGGTTTGCAGTAGAGCTTGAAGTCAGGGAGCATAATTCCACCTGCTTTATGCTTCCTTCTCAGGATTGTTTTGGCTATTTGGGGTCTTTTGTGGTTCCATATGAATTTTAGAACTATTTCTTCTAGTTCATTGAAGAATGCTGTAGGTATTTTGATGGGGATTGCATTGAATCTGTAGATTTCTTTAGTCAGGATGGCCATTTTGACAATATTAATTCTTCCTAGCCAAGAGCATGGGATAAATTTCCATTTATTAGTGTCCTCTTTAATTTCTCTTATTCCTAGGTATTTTATTCTTTTTGTTACAATTGTGAATGGAATTGTTTTCCTTATTTCTCTTTCTGCTACTTCATCGTTAGTATATAGGAATGCAACAGATTTTTGTGTACTGTTATGCCTTATTATTATTATTACTATGCAGGTTCTGCCAATCATCAAATTAATCTATATTAGTGTCTGTGCCGTGCATAACAACCACTCACCAAATGATGCTCAGACTTGAACACAATAGGTGCTTATTTCACCAGAAGTAGAAAACAACTTAATATATCAACAATAGGGTGTATGATTTATTAAGATTCAACTAATATCAAATAAATATAAATCTATTAAGTATCACATTTATGGTAAATTGCTCTCAGAAGTATTACACAAATAATATTACTTTGCCTCTGTGACTCACTTTCTTCATCTTCAAAAATGTGAGAATTATATGACACTAAATGTAAAATATTTAAAAGTTGTCTAGCGCTAGGACACACTCAATATATGTTAGCTGTTGATGTTTAGCTATATAGGAAATGACACGTAAAAATATTAAGGGATATTTGAAAAAAAATGGGAAAGATCACTTATTATTATATATTCCTAAACAGTTTTGCTATTTTCTCTCAATCTTTGTCCATGTATACTTACATTGTTTATATGAGTCTAATTTGAGTGTGTTTATGAACCATTTTTTAAAGGCGAACTACAAAAGTGAGTCTATGCTACAATCTTTACATTTATAATTATGAAAAATTATATACATATTTCCAAAACATGAAGGAAAGAGGTAAACCATTTGGTTCTGCAGAGAGTGTTGATGGTTTTATTCTCTTTGGTTTGGGTTAATATTGTTAGTACAATAAGGGGGGAAAAGTTAATTCTTCAAACTGATACTGCCAGGAAAGCATTGGGTCATAAAGGATCCCAAAGGACGAAACATGATTTCCTCTATGCTTGCTACCATCTTATTGTTTATTTTGTTGTGAATTAAGGGGGTTAAGAAATCATTTCTTATTTGACAGCATATTTCATGCCAGACTTTCAGAATAGAACTACTGTATTTGAACAATAAATTTGAAAATCAGTTTAAAGGAGACCAATTCATTAGAGCAGATATGTTTTCCCATGGTATTCTAATCTGCCATCATGATTGTTTCTTTTTTCAAAAGCAAATTAATAAATATCTTAATCTACCTGGTAGCCATATGTTACATCAGTAGATAGACCTCCATAAGAAGTGTAGCCAAAGTGACAGAGCTCTCTTCATGCAGAACAGTACATGTGTGCAAAGACACACATTGATAATATGTTTAAAAATCATTTTCCCTAGCCCATTATAGCTATCTTTTCTTGATTCCACTTAGCAGGTGCATTTATTATTAAGTCTCTGTTCTGTAAATTGGAAAGGAAATATCCTACACTGACATGCACTTTTAAGTGCTTTATATTTATTATATCATTTGGCTATAACAATACCTCTTGAGATAAGTATTGCTTTTGCAGACATGAAGGGTGAGCTTATATAGATAATAAGCAATGTACCAGGGATATTAATACAGACGTGATAGGCTCCAAAGATCCATTATTTTTTCAACATAAAAATCAGTAAGCAATGTTGCTTATGAAATTGCACGATCAAATCTTCAGGTCTGAATTTCATAGTAACAGTAAGAATACTTTAGAGCTTTTGTGCTACATAAGATAATGGCATTCATCTTATCTTAATCTGAAACTCTCCCTGCATTCTCCACAAAACATACAGAATAACAAGAAGAACAAATAAAAGTACCCATGGCCTATCTACACAGCTTAACTAAGAGACAGAGTATATTATAAAATACAATTTATATGTTATGTAAATATACATTTGAAAATTGCAGTATCTTCTTCATAGTCCATGTTGAAGCAAGAGTAAGAATGGAGTGAAAAAAGGATTCACCTGTCCTACTGAATTCACCTGACTCCTACTCAGAGTGAGAAAATACTGAGAATACAGTCAAGACCTCTTAGCTCAGATGCCTGTCTATTGAGATGTCAAAAGCAACAGACCTGAAAGTGCGTAGGAAGCTTGGGAAGGCACCACTTCCAAGGGAGGGGCCAAGTCTTAGAGACCTAGTGGTAGAGGAAAAGAACCAAGCAAGTGTTAGAAAGTAAGGGTCCTACAGAAAGCAAACAGTATCAAAATCCAGAAGAATCAGCCCTTCTCTGCACAAAAAGGCTCCACTATTTAAAATTCTTTTTCAGTGTGCCAAGAGAATAAACTCCTGAGCACAAAGAAACCTAGGAAGGTACCCAAATCCCACACCTCTTATCTACATACATATGACGCTTCTGGGAAATACAAGCTAGTTTAAAACCAGCAGAAAACAGCTGGCAACATATGTATAAAGTTAATATAGGGAGAAAAAATCAAATCACAACATTTCACCTAATGAAAATTCTTCTCCAAAACCTTCCAAATCAAAGGAAACAATAATACAACACTTTAACTAAATTAAATCTTCTTAAATAAATATGTGCAAGTATGAAGAAATTCTAAATAAAAACATTTAGAAGGAAAAGAAAAGAGCAGAAAGGAAGATTTTATGAATGCCTAAAAAATTGAAAGAAAAAAGAAGCATCTCTAATAAATTAAGAATAAATTACAAGATATCCTAGAGACATCAGATTTTATTAAACATATAGGATTTCAGAGATGGATTAAAATAGATAAAAAGATAAAGGGAGGATAGAAATAGAAGGCAGAAAATTAAGCTTCAACCTATGTGAAATTGAGTCCTTGAAGAAAAATGAAAGAATAGACTATAATTAATGCTTAACTTTATAATCCAAAAAAATATTCCAAAAATGAAGGAAAATCCAAATCTCTGTATTACAGGGCCCAGTGTAATCTGGAAATATTTTATGGGAACAGTTAACTCTAAGACATTCTGCTGAAAAAGTGTAGATCTTAAAGATATAAGAAATCATCAGGGAAAGTAAGTCAGGCTGGCCCTGCATGTGTAGACAGCAACATGCAAAGCCAAGCAAAACGGGAGCTTCATTTTCAGAAACTCCAAGAAAGAAATTGTGAGCCAGTTGTCTTATACCCAGCCAATGTATTAAGATTTAGAAAAATAGTTTTAAATATAAAAGAATTCAAAGATAAATACTCAAAAGTCCTCTTTAAAGAAAAGGCCACATCCACACAAGAATTGGGAAAACTTTATCATATGAGCTTATTGTCAGCTTTGAATATATAAGATAAATGCAAGATGTAGGGCCAAAAGAAAATGAATATTATGTGAATGTTGTAAGTGTGAATGAAGTAGAAATAACACAACTTAAAAACTGGAGGAGAAGGAAGAGAGAAGGGAGAAGGTATAATAAATCAATAATTAATGCATAAGAAATATATAGAAGTCAAAGGGTATCTCCTATTTCCCCCAAAAAATTTCAAACACATGAAGCAAAAACTGAAATACAAAATAAACATATCTGTAGTTATAACAAGAGAGTTCAATAGCACTATTTCAACGATTCATAAACAAGTAGAGTTAAGATCAGTAAGCATAGTAAGTATTTGAATACTATCAATCACTCTGACCTAATTTGAAATTATGGAACATTCCACTCAACAAAGAGATGAATATTTGTCCTTCTCAAGTGCATGCAGAACATTTACCAAGATTAACAGTACTCTGGTACACAAAACAAATCCAGTGACTCGGTAACATCTTCCCATGTTGATGATAGTAACTGCACTAGTTGGGGGAAGGATTTAATAATATGGGTAGCTGTTAAATCATTGTGTTATATACATGAAATCAGTATAAGATTACATATCAACTATACTTCAATAAAAAAAAATTCCAAAGGGATTCAAGTCATACAAAGTATATTCTCTGAACATAATGGAATTAAATTAGGAATAAATGACAGAAAGCTCTTTAGAAAATATCCAAATGTTTGAAATTAAATAATATACTTCTAAATAACTCATCAGTCAAATGAATTGAAAGAAAAATTAGAATACGTTTTGCATTAAATGAAAGTTAAAACAGCATATCAAAATGTGTGAGAGGCTGCTTGAGCAGCATTTATGGGTAAGATACAGAGCTAAGAAGAAAGATCTCAAATCAGTGATTTAAGGGTATGCCTTAAAAAACTAGAAAAAGAACAGCTTTTGAAACCCAGTGAAAGCAGAACCAACATGTTAATTTGCACAGAAAATTCTTTTGGGTATTTTGTTGTGATTGCATTCAAGCTACAGAGAGTTACATCTTAATATCAAATATTCCAATCCATGAATATGATGCAGCTCTCCATTTATTTAGATCTTTAATTTCTTTCAGCAGTGTTTTGTATTTTCTGACAAGGAAGTCCTAAATATTTTGTTGGATTTATGTAATTGTTTATGTTACTGTAAATTAAATTATATTTTATTAAAATTTCCAAATATTCATAACTAGTGTGTAGAAACACAGTTGATTTTTAAATATTGACCTTGTATCAGTGGCCTTGATAAATTCATGTATTAGTTTCTAATTGGTGGGTATTTATTACTCATTTTTCAATATCCATAAATTATAAATATTCTTCCACAAATAATATATTTCAGAATATGTATTTTAAGACTGTGTCATAGTATTTCTAGGACAAAAATATATAAAAGCCTAACATTTGCATAGCTTAATATAAATCCAGACTATTATGTTTCTCTTGAAAATATAACACGAGAAAAAGTATGAACCAATTGGCCTGAGTGAAGGACCTGAAATTAAGACACATAACACTGTTTTTTAAATGCCACTTCTTAAGTTTAACACTGGAAGAATGGTTTCAAGTGCCTCTCAGTTAACCCTCTCTGCACTCATACCATCCACCTCCACTCTATCCACACACTTTTTATCCCCTTACTTTCTCCCCCTATCTCCAGTGCTTCTATCTAAATGTAGTCTCTGAGAGTCTCTCACATGCGCATCTTTCTTACTGTTCCTAACTTCTCACCCAATAAATCCACCTTTAAAAATACCTGGAACAAAAACTGGCTAGACCAGTAAATGCCCTTACAATCCAAACTCCTTACGCTAGCAAATCTGTTCTTAGTGATGTGGTTACTGCCCATCTCTACAGTCTCTCCTCTTTCCACTCCTCACACCAAACCTCACTGGCATTTACAGCATAACTGCAACCAGTTACTCTTGCTGAGATGAAGAATGGGAAAAAGATATATATATATACTAACAAGCTGCAGAGTAATTCCCTCAAAAGATGGGTAATAGAATTGTCTTCTTTTTTCTGTTTTGCTCAAGAAAATGTGATTTTTCTCTTTTAGAACAAATAGAAATAACATGGTTCAAAATGTATGAAGATGACTGTATGTCTGTCAATTTTGTCAATTTTGTCATGTTTGTCCTTAGAGTTACAATTTTCTCCCTCCATGATTTTTGGGTATAATGTTATGGTTAGGAATTCCCTATTGCCTCTCTAAGAACATACTTTCTCAGTACCAGTTTCTTTCTCAGGAGATAATCCTTCCCTCAAGGGTGTGGCATCGTCCATAAGGTACAGCTGTTCTATCAGAGTAAAACAAAAATCACAGCCTTGTATAGCAGGAAATGCATGCTTACAATAATGTGTGGTTAGATGCTGTGGGAAAATAGGTAGATGTTGTATATCTTTAGAGTTATTTGCTGGTATTTCTGAAAAGAATTGGGCATCCCATTTGGGAAGGATGCTTCCAATACACATGAAGCATCCCTGTGTAGTTTATGATTTCACAAAGACACTCAGAGGAATAGCAGAATTTTAATCACTTGAATCAGCATGTTGTGAAAAAAACAAGCTCTCAGCAAATTTCAAATTAGCAATTTCAAGACTGCAAAGGTATTCCTTAAATGTACAGTTTCTATTTTTCAGCTTTGGATGCCTAAAGAAAAATAACATAAGCAAGCTTAGATGTATTCATTTCTGTCCATTAGTGATATGTTTCACCTTTATTGAATGCTGAAGGGTCTTCTGGGAAGTTCTGAATTGCATAGTCCTTAGACTACCTTTGTATATTTTCTGGGAACCCATTGCACTGGCCTTTTACATTACCTGCTGCTTTTGGCTGTTTGGTAAGTTGCGTCACTGAAAAGCTTTGGTGCTTGTCAGGATAAGTACATTTTGGTGTTTATATCATAAAGGATTTTCCAAACTGCATTATAATGACTTGATTGCAAACATATCTTTTCTCCTAAACCTATCTTTTCTGTTGAACTTTTTGTTTGGAAGAATGATTGGCAAAGTAGAAGTCCCCAAATACCAAATACCTGTTTACTGTGAAATAAATTACCCTCAGAAGTTAGGCAAAATCATCCTCTACGAGAGTTTACTAAGATCAATACCAAATTGGGTTAAGAGTTAGCAGGAACAGAAGTGACCAAGCCTAGAAGTAGGTTTATAGATTTAGTGCTAAGGGAAACTTGGGAAACACTCAAAGCCAATCATGGAAGCCAAGATATGTACTTAAATTTGGACTGCAGCTAAATTAAGCCTGGGAGAAAGATTGTCCTCATACTTCTTCACCTCATACTTCAAAATTAAGGGCTGAAGTCTTTTCTAGCAGCAGTCTTTTCTCCTAGAGGCTCTGCTAAATCTGCACTGTCCATTTAGATCAATACTAGCTTGCTATCATAAGCCAGGGCTGAATCTGGCAGAGTAATTACCTAGAAAAACCAAAAGCTAATTGAATCTAAAGAGTACAAATTATAATGTTTAAGGACACAAACAAGTCAGCTGTACCATCTCAGCTATCAAATCTAAGATTAAAAATGGGCCTGGATACCAGAAAGGAAGTAGGTAGCCTTGAGCCAAAAATGTACAGGGCAGAAAGTGAAATTTAAGAATTGAAGGAGGCATACAACACTCCATAACTTTCCTGACGGTAATTGTTAAGAGTTTCCCAATTCTCCTCCTGGGTATTGGGTCTGCTGTGTTCAGGCCTGAGTTAAATACTTAGATGTGAGATGACACTACTAAGAGAGAGACTACCCTAGCCATCCTACTTAGCTGTGACTTTACCTAAGCTTGTTAAACCAAGCTTTAAGACAAGGAGTATTACCTGAGATAAAGAGGGCATTTAATAAGGGCAGTATGATTAGTTGATCAGGAAGGAGGTCAAAATAATAAATTTACAATGAAAATGTTCCATATGTTGATTGAGATGTATACATTTATCAGTATCCATCAGATTCTACATTAAAATCTGCAAATTTTATTTTTAATTGAGTTTACCTCAATAAAGTTTTACAAAATGACTGTATTTTCAGCTATAATTCTAATGATTTAGCATATGCTATGAAGTAAGTGTGTATGTTTTAAAGTCAGAGAGAAAAGAGAATAATTTAAGAAAGAACTATTCAGTCCCACCTGGAGAAATCCCCCTGACTCCATTCCAGCCTATATTAAAAATATACATTCAGGGACTATATTAATTCAATGTGTTTATATATCTCAATGCCCAGAACCAGGTCTGATACACAGCTGTCAATCAGTAAGTATCCAGTATTTACTGACTGATCAATGTGTTAGTCAATCGGCCTTGTTTTCTCAGAAATAATGACTTCTCTTTCTTCAGATTCTTGAAGATAAATTCTGTGTTTATCCTGTGTCAGTAACAGTGGACATGAATCCTGCTCTTTGTTATTTCTTAAATTGGATGCTCGCCTCATTCTTGTCTTTAAAATGTAGCAGGCTTTTGTACTCCCATGTTCACTGTAGCATTATTCACAATAGCCAAGAAGTAGAAGCAGACCAAACATCCATCAGTAGATAAGTAGATAAAGGGAAAGTTGTACATACATACAATGGGTTATTATTCAGCTTTAAAAAATGAGGAAATTCAGTCACACGCTACAATATGGATAAATCTTGAGGATATTATGCTAAGTGAAATAAGCCTGTCGCAAAAGACAAATACTATAACATTTCACTTATGTGAGGTATCTATAGTAATCAACTCCTAGAAGGAGGAAGCAGGGTGGTCACTGCGAGGGGCCGAGGGTTTGGGGTGGGGGAATAGGAGTTACTGTTCAATGGGTTTAAGTTTCTGTTTTGCAACATAAAAAGTTCTAGAGCTCTACTGCAAAACAGTATAAACCTGGTCAACCCTACTAAACTGTACACTTAAAAAAGTTAAGATATTAAATTTTGTTATGAGATTTTTAATCATACTTAAACATTTTTCTAAAATGTAGGAACCTCTTTCACATCTCATGTTGCAGAGACAATGCCAGACACCAGTAGATCTGCCCCAGGTATTTACTTTGGGAATTTCCTTTACCCACTGAACTTGTATGTGTCAAGGCCCCATGAAATCCTCACTGCTTTGGTTACCTAGCTTGTCCCTTCAAGGGAAGGTAGATGGAGATTGTATCTGGCAGCAAAAAGGGCCCAGTGCAGACATGTGAACTTAAATCCATGTAACAAGTATGCAGGCATCCTTCAGCAAAGAACATGTAGATTGACCAGAGACCTATACTCAAAGGCACCCAGTCAGGGTAGAGTCCTAGGTGCCACACTGCGGTGAGGGAGAATGGCTTCCTAAAGCTGTAGGAGAGGAAACCCAGAGAGCTTTTTAAGCTGAGATGTGGGGAGGAGTGGATCCAAGTCTGTTGAAGTATGTTTTGTCTTATCTGTGAAGCAAGTGTTTAGTCAGGAATTGGACACAGTGCCAAGTTTGTTTAACTCTTAAGTGGAGCTGCTAATCTTTCATCAAAATTATTACACCTACTTTTTTTCAAAAATGTTGCTCATCTTACCCAATAAGCCTTTGCTGTTATATTGACTGTGGTATATTAGCTGATTTCCCCAGACTGGTTTAGAAGCATGCTTTTAAAAGTGGCATATGGTTACAAAGAAAAGATAAATAAAACAGGTATGGCACATGTGTGTACCTCTTGTGCAACTTTTTTAAGTTGGATTTTTTTTTATTATTTCATCTCTGATATTGCCTTTTGAAAGTTATTTTTTAAGATGCTAATTTAGATATTTAGCTCTGCATTCTCCAAATATCATTAATATGTCTCTCCCTTGCATTTATCTAAACCAGAAGTTCACTAATTAACATTCAGCTGAAAATGCCTGAGAGCTGCGAGCAGGGCAACTCTTACAGAACCACCAGTATTAGGATATCAGGACAGGAAAGATCATCTACTTAAGCCATTTCCATGTTTTAAAAAAGTCTAGAAAGGGCCTGACCATTGATCTCTACCTCTACCAGCACTAGTCTCCTCCCACCCAGTGCCTCTCCCCACCATCAGAACCTTATCTAGCCCATCTGAAACCCTTGTGTCTTCCCAAGCCAGTGGTTTAGGAATTCAAACCTAGAGGCTTTGGAGGCATCCTCTTTCATGCTGCAGACCAAGTCTGTCTCTACCATCCAGAGTTAGAAAGCACACAGGACATCCTCTTATTCTCACATGTATCAGTCTCTCTTCTGACTCTTCTTCACAGAGTGCTGCAGACTGAAAACAATGTTGATCCTTCCAACAACTTCAGTAGACACATTGGTGTCTCCCTGCGTCTACTGTTACTGACACCCAAGCCGTCCTTCCATCAAGTTCTTTAAACATACCTCACTCCAGGATGTCTACAGTACTGGATGAGAAAGAGACTAAAACAGCGGTGCCCAATAGAAATTTCTACAGTGATGGAAATATTCTATAATTCTGAGCTGCCCAATACAGGAGCCATTGCACACATGTGGCTGTTGAGTACTTGAAATATAAAAAGTATCTTCAGTGATCAAGTTATTGGCATCAGGGAGAATATGTTAACTGTAAGCCATCTGTTGTCAGACTGTACAGCACTTCCCACAGTTCACCCAGCTCCTTAGAGCTCCACACCACCTCGCAAAATTTTCCAGTGATCATCCCTAAGATTCATCAGTTATTCTTGATACTAGAATCCCTAAATCTTCCAATGAATGTGGAAATTTGCCATCATACTGGGATCTCTACAATACTTTCTGAATGTCAGAAAATTTCCTGTCAGCTGTCACTCCTATTATACCATTAAACTTAAGAGAGTTTTATTTCATTTGCTCTGTGGAATTAATGCTTGTTTGGAGGATTCTGTGATAGGTAGCTACAGGCTTTTATGCATCTGGTATTTTATTCTTTTTGTTTTAACCTGCCCTCTAATTCATTTACTCAATCATTCAATTGCTCTGCAAACATCCCGAGAACCCAGGTGCTGGCAGTACAGCAATAAACAGAGCAAATCCCTGCCTTCAAGGAACTTAGATTGCGGTGGGCAAGTACAATAGTAGACAAATAAGCGACTGTTTATAAAAAATAAAACTACATGACACATGACATAACATGTAGTCATATCATACTGTGATAAAAATTAAATAAGGTGATAGCAAAAATGAGAGACAAGGCAGGTATTTTAGATAGGGAGGTCTTGGGGGGGTCTTTCTGAGGAGGTGATATTTGAGCACAGAGTAGCATGAAGTGAGAGAACAAGTCGTGAAGATATCTGGAGCACAGCTTTCATGGCAGACTCTTGAGCCAGGTAAGGTCCTGAAGCTGAAACATGTTTACTGTATTCAGAAACAGCTCCTCAAGAAGGTGCCTTACAGCAACTTGAGAAGGCAGGTGTGTCTACCACAAAATGATGGTAAAGAAAAGTGAGAGCAGATGAGGTCTGAGAGGTAGCCAAGAACTACCTGGAAGTTCCTGAGACATAAAATTCCAGATCAGATCAGAATCCACAGCAAGAAATGAATTAGGTCAAGGATCTGTTTTGCATGTCCTGATTAAAGTCATCTGATGGTTCTAAATCAGTACTTCTCAGAGTTTAATGTGCATATGAGTCCCGATCACGATCAGATTCAAGTCCAAACCCCTTTACATGACTTAAAACGCCTTGTCCTTGATTAAGTCTTCAGCTTCATTTCTTACTACACACTTTCCCCACCTCCACCTTCTCTCTTACTTTATATGCCCCAGATATTATCTTCCATTTCTTGAGCTTGCTGAGAACTCTCTCATCCCTTGGTCTTCACCTAGTCAGTGTCCCTCTTCCTACAGCAAACATCCCTCTCTTTTCACCAGGCTAACTTCTACTCATCTATCAGATCCTAGTTTAGTTTTTACTTCCCTTTGACCTTTTTTGATCCCCAAGGTATAGGTTAGCTGCCTTCCCAAGCAGCGTCACAGCAATGTGTCCTCCCCCATAACACTCACTCAGCTCACTGACGGCTGGCCTGCATCTCATTTAGCCAGGTCAGTGGAGGAGATGGAGGAAGAACCAGTTGCCAGTGCTCATTTTTGTAGACCTAAGAGCGTAGCACAATGCTTACAACAAAAGTTCCCAGCACATAGTTGATAAATAATTGTATTATTGAAAGAATCAATCATTAACTACAAGACATACTAGCATATCAATCTACAGAAAAGGAGTGTGTAGATAAAACATAGAGTCTGGTGGTTACACAGGCTAAAAATATAATGTATAATTCTCAATAAACTCAGCATGACAATATTTTTCTGTTAGATTAACTTTTTTAATTGAATGATATAGTATGAGTTATTTTTAAATTTTCATAAAAATGTGATAATGAGGAGTAATTACTTCAATTAAATGTCTTAAATTCATTGTTTTCTTGGTGCATAAACAAATCATTGCCAAACAGATTTTATAGATTTATCACCTATTTACTTTTGAAAAATGCTTCAAACGTTGGTTTATCAGATTATCGATTTACTAATCAGCACATTGGCTTTTTTGTGTTCTGCCTCTTTCTCTGTAATTTTTAGTATACCTCTTTTGACAGGCATCCAGTAATGTGTGTAGTGCATACAAAGACATAGGCTAATGTGGGACAATATGGCATTAGTTCTGAGCAGTTTGCTTCATTATTTGTCTTTATTAAGATTAATCAGAATATGATGGACAGTGACTGTAATGGGGTTGGTGGGGGGGACCTGATGAAGGGGGTAGTGTAATCACCATAATATTGCACATGTAATTGTAGATTAATGATATCAAAATAAACTTAAAATATATATATATCAAAAAAAAAAGATTAATCAGAATAAAGAGGGCTGGAAGTCCAAACAGACTGTCTTAATTAGGTCAAGACAGGGAGTCTGAATATGGGAGCAAAATCAATGTCCTAAGTAAGACACTGGAAAATGATGTTACAATAATAAATGTTTCCATACTGTATCAGCCAGGGTTCTCCAGAGAAACAGAATCAAGGATGGATGGATGCATGGATGGCTAGATGGCTAGATAGACAAGTTAGAAAAAGGGGTTGATTTTAAGGAATTGGCTCAGGAGATTTTGGGGGCTGGCAAGTACACAACATGCAGGGCAGACAGAAACTCAGGCAGGAGTTGATGCTGTAGTCCTGAATTTAAAATCTGTAGGGCCAGCTAGCAGGCTTGGAAGTGGGCAGAAGTTGACACTGCAGTATTGTGGCAGAATGTCTCCATAAAACCTCAGTCTTTGCTCTTAAGGCCTCCAACTAATTGGATGAGGTCCACCCACACTACAAGGACAATCTCCTTTACTTAAAGCCAACTGATTATAGATGTTAACCACATCTACAAAATACTTTTGCAGTAGCACCTAGATTAGTGTTTGAGTAAATAACTGGGTACTGTAACCTAGCCAAGTTGATGTAAAAACCATCACACACACTAAACCACAAATCTCAGG
The DNA here is from genome assembly GCA_032199065.1 of Smutsia gigantea. NCBI lineage: Eukaryota > Metazoa > Chordata > Mammalia > Pholidota > Manidae > Smutsia > Smutsia gigantea. Next base: position 105,989 of record JAVSCE010019981.1, on the reverse strand, counting down.
TATCTAAGAGCAAATGAAGCAAATGATGGTAATGGCCATCAGCCAACTCTGAGTAGCAATAGGGAGATCAGGTTTAGGGTAAGAACATCCAACAACTGGTTACAAGGTAAGAAATCTTGCCTTTAATAGGGATCGGGGAACACAGCAGGCACTAAACCCCTGGGGCCCTTGGAGAACAGACAGAGGCGGTATTGCTGGGTATTTGCCATAAAAGAAGACCCATGTCAAATGAGTAGTTTTAGAGTCATAGAGCTCAGAGTGCAAATTGCAGCTCTGCACTTAGAAAATTCCTGAACCTCTGTAAGTCTTACATTTTCACCACTATCATGGATGTTACAAAGCCAAACAGAAGGAACATGATGAAAATGAAATAACATTATATAAAATATGAGATTAGTAGTCATCGTGACATGACAGATGCTCAACATTTTTTAAACTTTTCCATTTTCTTCATTTGTAGGGAAGTAAGTTGAGATCTGGGAAACTAAGGACCTAGGTCAGAGCGAATCAACTATGAGCAGTCTCAACTCAGAGCTGCAGACATTAGGCCAGTCTCCTCCATCCTCCCCTGTCCATTTCTGTCAGGTCTGCAGCTATTTCTGAGTTCAGTTAAGGAGAGGACATAAATCTGGGACCATCTGGAAATTTAAAATTTCTTACTGTTTATGAAATTCATTGTATCATTTTGAGCTTGCAAGCATTAAGATAAATTCTTAAAACAAAAAACTACCAGCTGTGCCTCACAGTCAGGAGGTTCCAGGTCATTATTCAGCACTTACTATGCAATCACATAATTCTTGTAACACCATCATCACATGATCACAGATGGTGAGCTAAGTTTCTGACAGTCTGACTAAAGGGCTCAATTCATGGATGAACACCATTGGGGTCATTTAAGGGTTAGCTGCAAGAGTTAATTCCTTCAACTTGTGTACCAGCCAGGCCATGTGGTTCCAGACTCTCTGGGACGATGCTCCCAGGGCAAATGCTACAGGGTTAGTTCACAAAACCAGTATCTTTAGCACCTGGAAATATAAATTGTAGCTGATTCTTTAGATTATTGGGGTTAGGTACAAAAAGAAAACTGCAGCAAATGAGAGATAATAAAGTGACTTTGACCCTTGGATACATACAGGCAGTTTATAGAGATTTAGGGCTTGTACAAAAAAACAAAGAAATAGAAAATGAAGGAGTCTTTGTCTCCCCATCCCCCCCAAATCTTAACCAACTCCCCCAAAATTCATGCAACTATTTTCACAAAATAAGTCAATAGGCAATCAGAAAAGTCATAGGACAAGTAAACTGCTATTCTAATACTGCAAAGTATTGTGAACTAGTGGACTAGCCTAGCAAGAATATAATTCACAAAACTTAGTGTGTGAGGTCCTTGCTGCTTTTGCCAAAGACTTTTATCTTTGGTTTTAAAAGAAATTAAAGAAATGTTAAGGGGAGATGAACCAGAATTACCTTTTCTAAACAATCTCATATTTTACCACATAGTGTTTGTCTTTATATATCATATTTTAGAATTGTAATCAGTGTGTCATTTTTATACTGACAATTCAATTACTGTCCTAGCATGGCAATTTTTCCATATAACTAACTGCATTTCAAAGTTATAATATTTTCCTCTTCTTATTATTTTTATATTTTCTTATTTTATAGCTCTCCAGATAATAGGAGATAAACCTGGCAAATATTCAATGGCTTGCCACATCTCTAAAATTTTCAGCACAAAGTTATCAGGGGTACAGTGGGACATTCCCCTCCAAAAGTAAAAGCAATTACACATTGCATCTTCTGCAACAAAGAAGGAAACCCAGTACCTGCAAACCACTTTGGGTTTTGGAGGTAGCATATTTTACACCTAGTAATACTACTCAGGCCCATATACTATAAATGTAAAAATTAACAAATAAGCAAAAACTACCAGCCCCAGTGGGGCCCAGAACAGGAAAGTCTGTAACAGGACCAGGTTATGGTTCAAGAAGTCCTGACATGAGGGCAATAAAATCTGGCAGACTTTATGGTGGGCCACATAGGCTGGTCTGGGAGACCACAGAGATACTGCATGGAGTTTATGGCACATTCCAGTACAAGAATCACAGTGAAAGCACCCTGGGAGCAAGTGTCTTAATCTTTTTTGAGCTGAAGAAAGCTAATTACTTAGAATTAATTATCACCACTAAAGTGTATGACTCATGAGTACCCTTTTAGATAGCTTCTAATATGAAATTTTGTCATAAAATTCTGTGAAGTCCCAATAATTGCCTTATTGAAATCTTTATCTATGTTATCTACTTATTCCTGTCACTCCTATTTCTCAAATCTAAACTGAAATATTTCATCATAAAAGACTTTTCCGACTCAATCTAAATTATCTCATCCCCAATTTGTCCAGAATTATGCTCTCTTAGACCTTGTTTTTTTCTTCATAATAATCATACTTGGTAATCATATTTATGTGTGTATTTCTTTTATATCTATATCTTCCTGTAACTATGTCTATATTTAAACATCATGAAATCTCTGATTACCAAGTCTGTTTTATTTACCATCATATACTCAGTGCTTCACACAGTGCCTGGAAATAAATAAATGTTGAATGAATGAAAGCTGAAAGATTTTTTTCTTTTCTCCTTGTATGAAGCTTTCTTCTAAATGAATATGATGAAGTTCACCAATTTAATAGAAAGGGAAGATGAACTTAGAATTCTGGCTCTCGTGGAGCCACTTTGAGAAAGTAACACCTAAGCTAACTCTTTAGTTATTAGATGGGAGCCTGTCCTGAAAAACGGGGTAGAGGAAAGAAGCATGTTATGTACAGAGATGGTAGCAGAGATTCTATGGTAGAATCAGTTTTGGCAGTTATGATGAACAAAGAGTTATCCAATGGAACTGTAAAGCATAAAGAGATAACCAGAGAAGATAAAATTGGGAAGCTAGGCAGAAACAAGATTATGTAGAATTTTGTGAGCTTTGGTAATAATATTTTACTTTCTTTTAAGTGAAATGGAAGATCATAGGAAGTTTTAGGCAGAGCAACAAAATCTAATTCATACATTAAAAATGTCATTCTTCCTTTGTGGAAAACAGATGGGAGATGAATATGGATGGAGTGGAAACAAGAGCACCAATTAGGAGACTCTTGTTTTGGTGTGGAAGAAATACAGTGACTTGAATTAAAGTTGTAGCTTGGTGGCAGATAGATGAGAAAGGCCTTAGTACGTATTTTCTGTCTGACATTAGCTGAAGGTGGACTGGCCATGAGACAATAGAGGAAAGAAAGGAATCAAATATAACTCCTACATTTTGGGCTCCAGAGAGAAGATGGAGGTGATAAGGGCAGTTTGGGTTGGAGGCAGAGTCAGAAATCAAAAGTTCTCTTTGGGGCATGTAAAGTTTGAAATGCTTATTAAAAATCTAGTGGAGATGTCAAGTAGATTGTTGGACAGCTGAGTTTAGAATACAGGGAAGAGATCAGGGCTGTAAGGATTCATAAGGAAGCTATCAGTATATAGTCAAGATTAAGGGGTTATGAGAAGAGAAAAAAGAAAAGAGGAAAATAGGGAAAAGGGCCAAGGTTGGTTGCCAAGCCCACTAACATTTATAGATTAACTGGAAGAAGTGAAGCCAACAAAGGAAACTGAGAGCAAAACTAGGATAATATTGTGTCATAAAAGCAAAGAAAATAATTTGAGGAAAGAAAGAACAATCTAGTGTAACAAAAACTGTTGAAGAGTAAGTAAAATAAGAATTGGATCTGGCAACGTGGAGATTATTGGTGATCATGGTAAAAGTAGTTTCAGTGGAACAGAAAGAATGGAAGCTCAATTAAAGTAGAGTTACGAGAGAACATCTTAATAGTATTGGCAATATCGCTAATCCACTGTAATGCCTAATCAGCAGGTTAGATATTTAACCAATAAATTCATAATTCATTTCTTGAGTCATTTATCTGTTCTCCTTAACTATAAGCTAGATTTTCAAGGTAATTAAGTGATGGTCCCTGTCCTTGAATATATTATTTTTTAGATATTTCAGAACCCTTGCGAAAATATCATTCAGTCCTGGAAATTTTCTAATGCAGTTGTTCAATTTGTATTTGCCAAAAGATGATTTAAAATTTTACACCTTCCTTACTGAAGACAGACTCTTCCTTAACAGTCTATGTCAGTTCAGTTAACATATTTTAATGCCTTTGTAACTCTCTACTTTGACCTTTGTTCTCAGATCAGATCTATGCAATTGGTACATGGTTGGTTAAGAAGAAACAGTATCTTTCCATAATAAATCACTACCTGATGTAAAAAAAAATTTTTTTACACCTCCCTGATGCTTTACTCAGTAAAGAATGAAGCTACAGTTTGATTTAGTCATACACCTTCTCAAATTCTTCACCCTGGCAGAGTGTTTTCATTCATTTTATAATGTATTTCCATGTTCAGTATATTTTAAAAATCTTTTTATGGGTTTAAATAAAGTAAGGATGGCTATTCGTACTCATAACTCTTTAACAAGTGATCTTTATTTGCCCTATATCTTGTCCTAAGTGACTTGGCAGTTTGGGGTCAATAACTGACTATGAATAGATACTCTTGTTAAGTTCACTAGTTCTTCAATAACACTGGGAGAATTCATCACAATGAATGGGTTTCTCAGTGCAATAATTAGAAGTTTGATATTGATTTCCCATGCTGTGACAATTGCTGGCATTTCTGTGACAAAAATAACCATTATATTTAGAGAATCCTTTAAATACTGAATAGAAATAGAAGTTTGAGTCATAGATACATCCATTATAATACTAGAAGTAGTTTTTTTTTCCCTTTACCACAAGTCAAAGATCCAGAGTTGTTTTTTTAACTTATTAACTAGAATGCCTTTTCATGCTATTCACTTTCAGAATGTAAGGTGTTCGTTTATTGTTATCACTGATACAGGGTTAGGTTTTTTAATGTTGATCATACAGAAGTTTTAAAAAGTAAAAGAAACCCATGATCCCACCATCCAGAAATAACTACTATTAATATTTTTATATATAATTCTTTGCAAACATTTTTCTGTGCTTATGTCTTTAAATTTAATCCCTGAGAGTAGATCTGGCTGGTACAACAGGACTTCTTGCTTGTCAGGTACTGTTTTTTGTTAAATTTATTTTTCTGATTTAAAAATATATATTAGTTTTTTAGAAAATTCAAATGTTACAGAGTAAAAAAAAACCCACACCATCACTACCATCAACCCCTCACCCAAATATAAAAAGAGCTAATATCAACATCTGGTGGTTATCCTTCCAGAATGCATTCTACATTTGTAGTTAGTTTACATCAGTAGAGAGTTTGCTGTGGATAATTTTATATAAATTAATTCATATTATGCATACTATTTGCAGTTAGCTTAAACTTTTTTTAAGTCATGATATATTTTAATGGCAATGAATGCAGAGTATTTCCTTACATGGTGATAAGTTATTATTTAATCAATTATTAATGAGCACTTGAATTCTTTTCAGTTACTTTTTGCTGTTTCAAGTTGCAATGAACTTCTTGTATCTCAACATCTGTACTCTTGTCAGTTTATCTCCTTTTCTACCATTAATCTCAAAGTAAGATTCTCTTAAAATGTGATCTGGTGTTCTTGCAATTAATATGATATGGCTGTAAATATTATAATGCTAATGGTCCCTTAGGGTGTTCCGAGAGAACACCTTGGTTTTCTTTTATGAGAAAGTCAACAGGGTCAGGTGGAGTCAGAAAACATCATCTAATAAGTAGGAAGGGAATTAGGGCATTGCAGCTCCATGCTGTGAGACTGAGTGTGCAAAAATGAGTAAACACTGAATAAGTCCATTTATATAAAGTTCTAGAAAATGCAAACATCTCGAGAGACAGAAAGCTGATCATCAGTTGCAGGGGTGGGAGAAGGACAGAGGGATTATGAGGGAGAAGAGGGAGCTTTTGATGAGTATGTTCATCATCTTGATTGTAATGATGTTTTCATAGGAGTATACATATTTCAAAAGTTAATAAACTGTACACATTAAATGTGTGCAGATATTGTATGTCAATTGAAAAATTATTGATAAATCCATTAAAAAGAAGGCAAAAAGTATTAGTGGACACTGGAGAGCTTTCAAATCACACAGTTGCTGAACTATCACCTAATATGCATATTTACATTTTGATTTTTCAATTTATAATGTACCTTAATTACATTTTCCCATTTGATCCTCACAACAGTTTTGTTGTACATTAAGCAGGTATTTTAATTCCATTTTACAGATGAGAAAACTGAGACTCAGAAAAGTTAACTTGCCTAAAATCAAAAAGCTATGAAGAATTGGATCTAGACTTTTAACTATGTGATGCTGACTTTACAGTCTGTGCAGTTTCCTGTGACATAAAACTGTCTCTCTCACCAGTGACACCTTAGGTCCCTCATTTTCATGATCTCTAATTTGATAGCATGCATTAGACAGAATAAGAATATGGAACTATCATTATAGAAAAATTATCATGAAAACACACATCATTTTTACCAAAAGACTTAAAAGCAGGGACTTGAAGATATATTTGTACATCCGTGTTCATAGCAGCGCTGTTCACAATAGCTGAGAGATGGAAGCAACCCAAGTGTCCATTGATAGAAGGATGGGTAAACAATGTGTGGCATCATATGCACACAAAGGAATATTAGTCAACCTTAAAAAAGAAGGAAATTCTGACACATGCTATATCCTGGATGAACCTTGAAAACATGTAAGTGAAATAACCCAGTCACAAAAGGACCGATATTGTATGATTCTACTTATATTACCTGAATAGTCAAACTCATAGAGACAGAAAGTAGAATGATAGTTTCCAGAGAATGGAGGGAGAGGAAACAGAGATTCATTACTTAATGGGTACAGATTTTCAGCTTTGCACAATTGTCAATACAGTTAATACCACTGAGCTGTATGCTTAAAAACAGATAAATGACAAGTTTAATGTCATGTGTATTTTACTACAATTTAAACAAAAATTTTAAATGAGATTTTTAACAGGCTTTTTATTTATTTGGAAACTTGGAGACCTAGGAAGCATGTGTGGGCTTATTACAAAAGAAACCCAAAATGTCAATTATTTACTTTACCACTATTCTCAATATGTGCTTTTGAGACACCATATAACCCTCTAGCAAACTCAGGATGCAGTGGGCCTATCTGCAAATAGAAGTGGAATGAAATAAAACATGAGATGTTCTTTGCCAGAGGCTTGCACTCTGACTGAGAATCCCATAATTTGGAGGCTTGCTGAACCGGAAAAGTTAAGTACTATACTTGGTCAATTCTACCACAATTTTTAACTGCAAGTACCCTTGCTGATTTTTCCCTCTCGTTCCTTCTAGTTCATTCCCTACATACAGACAAAGATCTTTAAAAATGAATTATGGCTTTATACTAAGTGAAATAAGTCAGACAGAGACAGACAAATATTGTATGATTTCACTTATATACGGAATCTAAAAAAAGCTGAACTCAGAAGCAGAGAGTAGCATGGTAGTTGCCAGATGCTAGGAGTAGGGGGAAATGAGATGTTGGTCAGATGGGGAAAAAAGTCCTGTTACAAGATGAATAAACTCTGGGGATCTAAAGTACAGCATACTGACTATAGTTAATAATGCTATATTATATACTTGAAAGTTGCTGAGAGAGTAGATCTTAAATGTTCTCACCACAAGAAAATAAAAAGGTAATTATGTGAGGTGATAGAGGTATTAACTAACCTTATTGAGGTAATCATTTTGCAATATATATATATATGTATGTCAAATCATGTACATCTTAAACTTACACAATATGTCAATTATATCTCAATAAAGCTGGAAAATACATTATGTCATATGAATTCACTGCTTAATGTCTCTCATTTCATATAGGATAAGATCTAAACATCTTACTGTGATATATAAGGTGCTGCACCCTCTGGTCCCCACTCCCCGGCCCCTTCGCAACAACTTGTAGCGCTCTCTGCCTCTCTCAGCACCCCCTAGGTCCCTGGCATTCTTTCATTTTTTTGAATGTGCCAAGCTCCTGCCACAGGGTATTTGAACATGCTATCCCCATTCTTAAAAGGCTTTTTTCTCTACTTTTCAAATGGATGAATGGATGCTTCTTTGTCTTTTGGATCAAATTATCACTTCTTTACAGAAGTCTCTCCTGAATTCTCTATGTTACATGGGTCTTTCTATTATTCTCTCTGTTAACTTCATGGCAATAACACCACAATCTGTAATTATGCCATTTAATTGTTGATTCACTTTTTTTTTCCTGTTCCCCTCACTTGAATCTAAGCTCTTGAAGGGCTAAGACTGTATTTGTTTTGTTCACTATTGAGCTGTGCACCTAGAAGAAATTTGGTACACAACAGAGAATCAATAAAGATTTGTTGAATGATTGAGCAAATAAAAATAAAAATTAAATACAAACTAAATGTCCATCAAAAGAGGAAGAGTTTTTCGATAAAATACCATTCCATTGCTTAAAAGAATGAGAGAGATTTCTATGTATTGTTAAATGAAAAAGCAGTTTGCATATTAATTGCAGTAATATTTTCATTAAAAGTGTTACATATGCATGAGTGTATATATATGTATGCATATATTGTGTGTGTGTGTGTGTGCAGTTCTGAGCCCCTGCAGAAGAAACTATTAACAATGATTACAGCCAGAGAAGGAAGTGGTTCTGTAGAAGCTGTGAATTTGGTTATGGAAAACTTTAGTTTTTATTTTATTTACTTCTGTTAGAGATTGAATTTTTACTTTTGTGAGCATATTCAGGGTTTTTTGTATCATTTAAAAATATTTTTTGTATTTTCTGATTCCTTTATTTACTATGTTGCAAATTAATTTGGGGAACTGAATAATCAAATAGGTGTGAAAGTTTACCAGAATCAAAATTTTGTGCAAATAGGGTTGTTACATATAGACATAAAGTAATTTCAAGCCATTAAACTAAAATTGTTAGATAAGAATAAATTCTTGATGCTGGAAACAGTTGGGAGAAAACATACATTTTTGCTCTTTCAAGAAGATAAATTGTTTGTTATAGTTGTGAGTTTTCAGGCCTGAAGTATTCATTTTTTATCCTAATAAAGAGTAAATACATTTGAAAGTTTTACATTTTGTTCAGCAGTGTTGCAATTGATAATGAAGAGACATTAGAATATTTTACACCAAGAACAGTTGCATACATTGCATTTATACATTTGACCAGCCCTGTCACATTTACTTAACTTCCATAAAACAAGCAAACGAATAAATTAAAAAAGAACTTTTGCTGTTTTTATAGGCTACTGGATCAATGTGGCAGGAATGCACATGTCCTTTATGTAACTGCAAATCCAAACAGAAAAGATTGCAGACGTACAATTAATGGCTTCCTGAAAGAATTTCAGTCTACTTATAGTATTTCAAAATGTGCACTTTCTCGATAGTAACTGCACTAGCTGGGGTAAGGATTTAATAATATGGGTAACCATTGACCTACGGTGTTGTATACTTGAAACATATATAAGAAATTAAAGTTGAAAAAAAAGGTGGAGCACTTTCTCAAGCAAGACAGCTTCAGGTTCTCAAGGATGAGCACCAGACAGCCTTGTGGACTTTTGCAGTGTTGAGTTTGAGGCCTCTTCTTTTTCCGAGTTCTGCCTTCATCTTCTGCCTCAGATGTTAGAGACTCTTGCTGCAACACTGTCATCTTTAACATTGTCATCAACACTTGTACATCTTTTCCCAGCCTACCTGTGGAGTAGAACAGTCTCCCAAGAGCCTACGCTCCTTGATATTCTGAAAGGAGTGTAGCCTTGGTGCCCTTGGGCATGAAGTAGCTCAGCAACAATGCTTTAAAGTCACAGGCAGAACAGGAGTAGTGGGGGAGAACATCCTAATGGTATACAAGGGCTGTGGTATAAAACCATGGTATAAAATTCTAAATCTCCATCGGCACCAAATGGGCAATTTCCAGCATAGTCTGGACAGCTGTTGTCTCATTGGTGTTCCACAAACATAGATTTCCAAAAGGCATTTTTTTGAGACTATATGAACACTAAATGTATTTTTTCCCTCAATTACTGACTATAGGGAGAACAATCTTCTCCCTCATACCATGATACCTGCATCTAACCATAAAATTGGAACTACATTCTCTTAAATTATTAGGAGAAAATATTCTGCCTCTCCCCTCACTCATGCCACCTGCAGAAGGAAGGCCTTAACTGAATGGAGGAAGGTCACCAGGGGAAAGGTCACTGGCTTTCCCCAAGGACCCACTTGCCCTATATTTTATACATACCCATTCCCTTCTCCCTTCTTGGTTCCTTCCTGTATTAAGCCTAGTAGCTAATTATTTACCAAAAATAGAGCTGATATTTTGATCCTTGGTTCTAAACTCTGTTTCTCAATTGGTTCAGAATGTAAGAAAGAAAGGTCTCCAAGGAAATGTTCATTGCCTTCTTAGTTTTAAGTCTCATATGCCTATCAGTGATCTACAAACCACTCAGTTACTTACCATTTGAGGTAGAATGGGGTAACATTTAATGAATTTAAGTAACATTTACTGAATTTAGTTCAGGAAAGACACTTGCCAAACAAGCCTAACAAAAGAATGAGTGAAGATAAGAATAGCCAATATTTAGCAAGCCTAAACTATATGCCAGATGTATACTCAATTGGAAACATGCCACGTCAGTCCGTCAGTGTCCTCCAAGAAACAGATTTCCACTCAGATGCTTTCAATTCAAGGGCCTTTAATGAAGGAGCCATTTACAGAGGGCTCAGGAAAGTCATGAGCCAACAATGAATGCTGAAGCAGCCAGGAGCAGAATCAGAGAAAGCCTTTATGACACTTAGGCCTGAAGGACAAAGGGAGACTAGTGTTGCTAGGGCCCAGTAAGAGCTGGCACTGTAGAGGAGAGGCCATGAACAGAAGAGGGAGGGTCGAATCTACTGCCATGATGTGCCAGAACCAGGACACTTAAGCAGGGAGAAAGCAAAGAAAGACCGACTACGTCCTTCTCTTTTTCTCCAGTTTTCTATCAGTGCTTTGCTTGACCAGAAGCAACCGGAAACCAGCCAGCCAGGCACTCAGGGTGATGCAGTGTATGGGGATCAGCCTTGGGGCACAGAAGAGGGTAGTGAAGGGCAGAGAATGGATGGGATGGAGCAGGGGGAGGAGACAGCAAATGGAAAGCAACCAATACAAATGCATTATATGAATTTTCCTTTGATTTTTCAAAACTACATTGTGAGATAAATAGTTATTCTCACTTTAAAAGTTAAAAAAATGAGATTTAGAGATGGTAAATTGTTCAGTTCCTGAGTGTAAGGGCTTAATGACTAAACTATTCTAAATGCAGAGTATATGTCTCCAAATGTTTGCTTCAGTAATTAATTGATTGAATTGGAGCTCTGTTTAATGTAATTAGGCATGCATTGTTTTTATTATGTAAACTTATTAATTGGTCCATAAAAAAGAGATGACATTTCTCCCCTGAGATGCCAATGCCACTTAACTGGAATTAGGAAACTGAAGGAACATTCACAATTAGAGCAGAAGTTCTAGCTGAGTTCCCACAAACTTCCTAGCTGAGTCACCTCCTCAAACCTCCTGCACGGGTCAGGCAAAGTGTGTCAGTCTAGTCTGAGTGTACAGTTCATGCTCGGACTCCAAGCTCTTCCATGTGCTATTCTCCGGGCCTGAAATACCTTTCCTCCTGTTCTTTTCCTGATCTAATATCCAATTTCTTTTTCAAAGCCATCTTCAAAGCCATTCCTCTATGAAATCCTCCAGAAGGCAGGTGATGAATCTTATACTTCTTTGTAGTCCCCATGCCTTACAAATAGCCTAAAACATATAAGACACCCTGTGAATATGTTTAAATTAGTTAAACTGGGGAGAAAAAAATGAAAATTGGGTTGAAGACTGCAGACTTTTGAGGAAGCAATGGAAAGGGACCTAGGACTGATATAGGGTAGATATTAGAGGTAGATCAAAGAGATACAGATATTTCCTACACAGCCCAGAGCTGGACTCTATTCCCCTGCAAATGACTGCAAGACCATGTGGATGACTTTTCAGAGTCTACCACCCAAAGTGTCCTTCTATATCTCTTTGTTTCTCTTTGAAGAATTATGCACATGTGTTTCTTTATATTTCTCACTTTTACATTTTATCCTATCTTTTATAATTTACAGCTAAAATTGACTTGAATCAATTTGATCACAAATAAACATACATTATTCCTGTCCCCACAAATGACTACATTTTAGTAGAACCTTTCCGTAAGTCATTATTCATCCCAAATTTGATTAGTCTTAAAATACAAAGCTTCTCTTACTCTCAACTTTACCCAACCCCCACCCTTCTTCTAGATTTATAAGGCATTGACAGCCATGGTGTTAACTGAGGCATCATACAAGATGCGGAAGAGGCCATGAAGAGGAATAAGATGCAGTTTCTGTTCAGGCTATAGCAGAAAGGGTAACAAGTATGTGCAGTAATTAAAGAGATGCATTTTTAAGGTGCAAAAATAATGGCTAGTGGGTAAAGAGATGAGAGAACTCACCTATAATAAGGATAATAGGAAAGGCTTCATAGGAAGAATATAATGTACTTTTATCCAATTTTCAAAGTGCCATAGACCTTATGTTTATGAACCAAGGAGCAGAAAGGAAAATGATGAAGGTTTTCTCCCATCTTTTTTAAACGATACCAAAAGGAATGGCATTCCATATTTTAAAAATGGGAAAAAGCGGGACAGAATGCATGCCGTAGAGGGATGGTCTATAAAATTATCCAATTCAAGAGAAGCAGAAACTCAGAGACTTGCGTGACTTAGGACAGTCACAAATCCCTTCCCTTCTCACCCAGGGCTCCCATGGTTGACACCATACACATCATAGTCTATGTAAATGTAAAACATAAGGAACTTAAATGAGTATTTTTAGGTATTTTTTCCTTATTGTTTTCTCATAAAATTTCAGCACTACAGATATACTATATGTCTGTTCATTTACTATATGTATATCTGTGCATAAATAAAAAGCAAGATTTTTTGTTCCTCCCTTTATCTGCCCTCCACCAATAAGAACAAATTTTCTCCCTCTTGGAAGTGATAAGGTCCGTGCTGAGAATGTACAATGGAAAAGGAGCAGTCATTTGAGTTGCAGAGGACATCTTTAAAGTAGGCCATAATGTGAGCAGCTCTCCTAGAGTGCAGGAACCCAGCTTCCCCATGCCACTCTGAATCTCCTGAGAGATTAGACAAATAACTTAGTGATCCTATAGCAGGCCAATTTGATTGTGAGCCATTTTAATGTCAATCTTAAATAGTAGGTTATCTTAGCTGACATCTAAGTCACAACAAGAATAATCATAAAGACTATTGCCAGATACTGAGAAGAATCCCCACACTTTTACAAGGCTAATGGAACTTTATTGAAAAACTCTTAAGTCATCAGTCACACAGACATTTGTGTGTGCAGAAGACTTTAAGTAAGGATTAGGGCTGCTCATTCCTCAGACTTTCCCACTCGGTACAATCCCCTCACTTTTTTACATGGGGCAATTGGCCCTTCCTGGTTCTGCATCTCTAGGACCTTCAGATTGTGTCACCTTAGTGAAGGTCATTCTGAACTGGCAAAGACTGTGAAATATCATTCTTTCATTCTCACTCTTCCTGTCAAACTTTTCCATAGAAGACGATTTATTTTCACACTGGAATGAATTGTCTCCCAAATCCATTAGGTATTGAAAGGTTGGAGTGGTTATTGTTCATTATAGTTTCAAACATTTTTTTCACTATGGTGAGTCATATCACTATAGGTATTTTAGTTTAAAACTGAAAAGACTGTATTTGGGGTTGCTAGCCAGATGCTGTGTTTTTTTTCTTCCCATTTTTCATTGTTCTTTGTAATGGCAAACAACAGCAAGACACATGAAAGTGAACGATTTGTCTTAGGGATAAATTAGACTCTCAAGGGCCAATTCAAGCATAAGACTCAATGGCCATTTTCAAGTTTATTAAATATAAAGAAAATTCTCACATAGAAAATAAGTCTAGAGTTTGAAACCTCTAAGGTCCCATCTAACTCTTAAGATTCCAAAAGAAGCATTTCTTTTTGAATAAAGCAAGAACCTTGCAGGATGTCAGTGTACCAGCTTTAGAGCCATGGTAAATATTTTCACCAGCCATTTTCCTCCTCAGTATTAGCCAGAGACATGGTCTATACCATACCCATCAATCTCCTTTCTTATCTAGGCTTTTGTGATATTTGATTACCAGAAGATTGGGAGATTGTATTATACAAAATTTAAAGAATGTGTCCACACTGAAAAGAAACACAGAAGTACCTAAGAAACTGTCTTCTTTAAGACATCCAATATTTCCTAGAGTGTAATTCTTTCCTCACCTCCTGAAGATAGGCCTTCAGTAACTTCAAATTGCTGTCAGAAAAAAAGGAAAATTGCTTAGCATGACATACAAGGTCAGCTCCAGCCTTATCCCCTCTATATTTATGGCCTTATTTCAAGCTAGCCTTTCTCTTACTTTTTCTGTTATTGGGCTTTCCTAAATAAAGCTTTCCTTTCCTTTTTTTTCCCCCAATTTTCTGCCTCTTTGCATGTCATTCCTTCTGTCTAGAAGTTGCTTTTTCCTCACAGTAACCATCAACAATTAAAAACTAACACCTCCCTTAATAAGCTTTTACAAAATTAGTCACACTTTCTCCTTTAATACCATCACACTTTGCACACATTTTACCAATAGTTCTTCTCCAGTTGAATTGCAGTCACCTGTATGCAGTCTTGCTCTTGCTAATAGGCGATCTCTTCTCTGGGGGCAAGAACAATGTTAGCTCAGTAAAGTGCTCATGACATTATGCATTATTTATTAAGCTGAACTATATAAAACTGCTGATATTTAACCATTTTTGACCTATAAAAGTGACGATACTTTTATTATTTAAACATCTACATCATTCTGAAAATGCTTCTCAGAATCCTGTTAAAAACACACTGAGACAGAGACAATATACTCACCAAATGTCCCAGCCAAACCCTTGTTTCCCAACTCCCCTGCTATTGGGTGGGGCCTTGCAGCCATGTCAGGTCAATAAAGCAACAAAAAAGTGAACAGAAGTATGTCACATGTTGGCTGAAACAGTAAAAATAGCAAATGCATCTTTCTAGACACTCTTCTCTTGCTACAGTGACCAAAGAGGTTGCATGTTCAAGATAGTACACTTAAGATAATAAACTTTAGCATGGATTGCTAAGTGATATATGGAACAGAGCCCTACACGAACCTGCAATGCACATAAACAAGAAATAAGCTACTGGATTTCAGCTTTAATTTATGGCTAATATTATATGTAAATAAATTAAATAAAATAGGCAAGGAAAAGGGACATAAAGATAGAGAAGTGAAGGTAAGATAGATTAAACGCAAACTGTAAGTCATTATGTCTTATGTGTACCAGAGATATGGCATATATTTGATTTGAGATTTCCTGTGGTCAAGAAAAAAGAACATCTCTTGCAAAATTCAAAATCTCCAACAAATGAAAACTAATTTCTAATAATGCTCCAAATTCTCAGTGTATATTGAATAAACTGCTTTTTAAAAATCTGTATGCCATATACCAAGAAAACAGATAATAGCAAAATTAACTCTAGAAAGATTAAAGAATCTTTCTAAGAGTGGGTCAAAGAAACTTCTCGACTGTATTGAGCCTAGTCTAATACTACAGCAGTTACTTTTCTATCTCCAGAAGTATTAACCTCGAATTTCCAATTAGCCTTATATTGAGGTAAACCACTCACTTTGTGCATACATCGATGATAAGCTTTGTAAAAAAATATTGTTTTAGTTAATGTTCAACTTCATGTTAAGAAATCCACCACAAAGGATTTTACATTACTCAGAGGCAAGAATAACACCTCCAATGATTTTGTGAGAATCATAGGGCATAGAGACTGACAATAAGATACTAATAACTTTATTCCCCAAACTACTGTTGAAACTAAGACAGTAATTATCTGAGTTGCTATCCTTCCAGTTACATTTTCCAAATTCACATATAAAGGTAAAAGTTTTATACATATACAAATATGTGTGTTATGAGCATTTGAATCAAAAGGCTTGTGAGATTACAGGTCATTTTTAAATGTTTTTGTTAAGGTATTATTGATATACACTCTTATGAAGGTTTCACACAAAAAAACAATGTGGTCACTACATTTACCCATATTATCAAGTCCCCACCCACACTCCAGTGCAGTCACTGTCCATCAGTGTAGTCAGATGCCACAGATTCACTGTTTGCCTTCACTGTGTCACAGATTACAGATCATTTTTATTATTTTCTTTACACTTCCACTTTTTTCAAAATAATTATAAACTGCGTTATTTTTATAATCAGAGAAATGCATTTCCAAATATGTGTAAAGTCAAACACTTTGACATTTTGATCCGGTCTGTTCTCAGTACTATTCAACCACCCTCACTTCCTCACTCACAGCCTTTATAAACATGTCATCTGAAGTTTCTTTAAAGACAGGGATCATATCATACTTGCCACTTATTACCCAGTTACTACCTCTATCAATCAGATTCTTTGAAGACAAAAACTTCTACTGTAAAGAAGCTGAATAGGTAGGTCTATGAAATACAAAAACCTCTGCATTCCCACTAGAGTAAGTCAGAGACGCCCACTCCCAGTTTACTTACAGATGTTCCTGCTTCAGCTCACATGCACCAGCATCTCGTCCTCAATAAGGCAATGTCTGTATTTATTTAATATGAGCTTGGGTTTGCTGTTTTTTCTTTTCTCAAAGCCAAAATCATTAAAAATTTTTTCTTTCTTTCAAAGTGAATGGCATCTCTGCAAGGCAGTTAACTTCTCATCCAGTGCTTTAGCAAAAAAGAAAGAATGTGAATTCTTTTTCCATATTGATTGATTTAAAATCTGAACACGTCTTTTTTCACTTGATATTCAATAAACAATTATAAAATCAAACTATCAATAAATTATACCATATTGCAATAATCTCTTCCTTCATCTAAAACGTAGGGAAGGAACCAGAAAAATAGAAGGAATACCTCCCTGTTCAAACCATGAGACCCTCCATGTTGTGAGTAGACAGCATTTTTGCATGCATACACACACACACACAGGCACACACACAAAGCCATCCAGGTAGGACTGAGTGGCTCACCAAACCATCCTCATTTTGTCCTATCATAGCTCAGCACTTAGGTTCTCCTTAAATATAGTTTTCACAAAGAATTATCCTATACAAAATAATGTCTTTATAGCCCCAAAGTTCAGACCCCTTTGTGTCCATAGTCCTGGAAACCAATTTGTCTCCACCACAGAGAAGCTGCCTGGCTTTTTCCTGAAGAAATGCAAAAGACTACATCACTAATACTTTGATGGATAGAGCTGGCAGTAATATTAATTGACACCACCTTCTGGAGGGCAGATTTACAATATATCTGAAGTACTACATTTCTGTGAAAACTTTGATCCAAAAAATTCACTTCTAATAATTTATCCTAAGGAAATAATAATGGATGTGTGCAGTTTTCTTAAATGACTGTTTATTGTAAAATTATTTGTGTTGTCCCTAGAAGAAAATATTAACAACATTTGTTTTAAGGTTAATAGGTTTTATTTCAAGGAAATATGATTGTCTTTTCTTCTTGATAGTGTTTTTATGTGTGTATTTAAATTTTCCTTAAATTTTCTTAAATTAGAATAAAAATGTAATCAAACATAAGAATTCCAGTTTCTGATCTGAGGATAGGCCTTGTCCATAAGCAATTGACAGGATAACTGACACGAGTAACTTCACCTTTCATGTAAGACTTCTTCCTCCAGAATCAGAAGAAGCCAGACATTCATTTAAGTGTTGGTCAAAGCAAATGCCCGTGTAAATAAAAGTAAAAGGAGGGCCATTTATCCACACTGCTACAACAAGCAAGTTTTTTGAAAAGTTACTTCCTATTTGAACTATCTAAAGTAATTTCTGCTAGAGTCTTCCTTTAGCCACTCAGTTTGGTATTCCCTAATTGTCCTGTTATGCTGTTATAAATCATCAGCCCCCTGGTTTCGTTTTAATTACTGAAAATGCCTCAATAACAGTGCAAATATAGAAATATTGCTTCCATGCATTAATGTTCCTGGGAATAATCCTTGATCCAGGAGAGTAGTTGACATTCAGTGGCTGCTTGAGGCCAGAGTACAAATGTCTGAAACCATTGCCTCAATTTATAAACATCTCTGAATTGATAATTCGACTCTAGAGCTCCCTATGAAACTGACTGGGGTAGCCACATGCTAGAGTCAGGTCACACCTACTCATAAAACCCTATTTTTAAATATTCAGGGAAAACACACTGGACTTGGCTACCAAAACACCAAGGGCTAGAATCTGGCTCAGTAATTACGTTATCCTCTTGAACAAAGTTATTTAACCTCTTGGAGCCTGTCTCATTCAAGAACAGGATAATCCTACCTCAAAAGAATATTGTGAGGATTAAATAAGAATGTTCCTGGCTCACAGTAAATATTTGTTAAAACAAGAATATGCTAGCAAAAATAGTAACTGACCACAGGAAATTTTTACAGCATGTCCAGTGACCTCTTGGCCATTTTCCTTTATGAGACCCTTTTTCTTATTTCTTCTGGTATCTCTTTGACTGGTAAAGTTATGTACTGGGAAATATTATGGCAGTAGGAATGAAAAGACTTAAGTTGCAATCCAAGCTCTGAATCTGTAATACGGGAACAACACTTTCTGGGTTAAAATGACTTTAACACAAAGCAGGATGGTTATTTAAGATACCTTCAAGATAAAAAATTTTATAATCTTATTTTTTCAACTTTTTCCATACAGACTTTCATTGTGAACAGAGCTTGAACCTCTCTAGTTCTCCCTCGTCCCACAAAACAACATCCCTTCCCAAGTAGCTGTAAATATTCCAGTCACAGCTCAGCCATGAGAATGCAATAATGGTTCAGAGAGAGATCTCCGAGAATGTTGTAATGAAAACTTCACCTTAAATTGCTTCTCGTGAAGCTATTGGAAAACAGATCTTTCTCTTCCTCAATATCACAGTCATGCATTGGGAACTAAGTGACTTTGATTTACTACATGACTCAACTGACCTTCCAGTTCACTGGCTAAGCTCTTAGGTTTGCCTTGACGTCAGTAAAACTTGGGTCCCTCTTGTTCTATCTAGGTCTGGACTTCAGGCATCATACAAGCATCATTCACCCTGGGTGCCTTAGCCAGTGACCTTTCCCTTTACCTCATTAGAGCTTCTGGGATGTTTTCTTTTTATCTTCTACAGTAAAATATCTCACAATTGAGATCTCAGAGCCTCATATAGAAAACAAGGTATCTTACCATTTTCCTGTATCTTGAAAAGATATTATTGCCGTAACATATTATTTCCTTTCAACAGAATTTCCCTTCTGAGATCCCTGTGTATCTTTTGCTGTCTCTGATTATTCCTGATTTCAAACAGCATCATTTTAGATTTAATACAATGCATATATACCGATAGTCTATGCATAGTCCAAATTGCTTTGGAGACCATATTTGTAAATGTTACTGGTACCTAAAATTTATAAAATGTTACCTTTTAATTATGAGGCAAATATTTTACTTACAGTATTTCACAGCAGTGTTTCTATAATTCATATAAGGGGCAACTGTTGAGGAAATAACTTGTAGGCTTTTGAATTGTAAGTTGGATCCTGATTCTGTGGGTTCTAAAAAGTCCTCATAAGAGAAACCCCTGCATGAACTGTGTAACAGCTTGAAACATCTTATTTCTGGGAAAACTTGCATGTTATGTATTTTAGGAGAAAAAAAACAAAACAAGAAAGCTGTAGAACTATCACACAGGCACCCAAGAATATCATAAGGCATAGCTTCTGTTACATACATAAGTGCTCTCCAGCCATGCTTTGGAGGCTAAGCCCTTGCTACCTAAGAAGCATTTTGCGAATGCCAGAATGCTCACCAAGACTAGAGGCTCCCTGCAAACAGCTGAGGTTGTAGCACTGATTGGCATGACCTTGGAGCCCTGGGCTGTAGCAACAGAGGTCAAAGTGCAGGCCTACATGGAAGATACACCTATGTGGTTGGTGAGTGATGTCCCACAGCAATGAACAAAATTCAAGGTTGTAAAATCATGGAGGTGGTTCTGACAGGACTGTCACAATTCAGCCAGGGGCTCACCCAGTCCCTCACTGTGGCCTATACCTTTAGGAGACAATACAAAATGTCTGAGAGGATCTTGTGTTGTGTTCATACAAACCAAAGTAAAGCAAACTGAAGCAGAGTAATCATTGCTTTCTTTTTGGTCTCTGCTGGGGAGATGTGGGTTCCAATTCTAGTGCCAACATTCATCAGCAATATGATTTGGAGCAAGTTCCTTCAACTTCCTGGAACTTGCTTTCCCCATCAATAAACTAGACAAAATAATGTATACCTTATAAGGTCATTGTAGGGATCAAATTCAATAGCGTATGTAAAGTACTTGCTGTATAATAGGTCCTCAATGAATGATGACCTATTAGGTTAAGATGAGAATGATGATGACAATAATGGTGATACTGATTTTTAAATACTCATACAGAGTTTGGCACATAGTAAGAGATCAATATGCATTTTCCTTCCCTTCTCATTTTGAGAGTACTTCACGTCAAATATTTACAGGGTAGTCTATCTATAGTTTTTCTCCCTGAAGCCCCAAAGAAAAAATAAACTGCATCTTTTTCACAAAAGTTATCAGAAATTCTCTTTGCAAAACTCTCTATTGTGTTTTGTATTAAGAAATGGGGAAAAAATAGTCAGAATAGCTGAATTTTTCCTCTTTCCCTATTCTTCAAATATTAATGAATATCTGTGTTAGGGTCATTTTTCTCCTGTATTAAGAGAACATTAATTGCAGCTAAGCTCCTAAATTCAAAATATAATGAGGGAGCTACCACTTGAGAACATACACAGTGTCCAGGTGTATTATCTCATTTAATGCATACAGTCTCATTAAGTGATTACTTCTGTCATTCTTATTTTACAGATAAGGAAATTTTGCCTGATACACAGAATAAAACTGGATCAAGATCACACAGCTAATGGGCAGCAGAGTTGGGATTTAAACTTTTGTCTGACTCTACAGCCTCTGCTCACATCCACTATGCTGTGCGTCTCCTTGTCAAAGATGAAAACTACAAGAAAGTTTATTTTAGTAAGCTTTAAAATAATAAAAGTCGAGTGAACAAAATGTTAACTTGTTCATTAAGGTAGGAAGTACACACAATGTAAAAATGATAAATTAGTCAACTTTTTTTACAACCTCAGTGTTCCGTAAGAAAACTAACCTCATCAATCTTCTTCCCAACTAATCTTTTCAACATTAATAATTTCCTAAAGTAAATTAGGAAGTGTGAATTAATTTGATGAGTTTTTCTTCCTAATGACATAAGCCTCATATCATTGTAGCTTCTAAAGCAAATTGCTATTTAAGTTATCAAAAAATGTGGATTCCAACGTCTACAGAACTCAGAGTTAAAAACAGAATTTAATAATTAGAATTTAGACTTTCTCATTGAAATGGACACTTTTCATTCTCAAAAAAAAAAAAGAAAGAAAAATGATGTGTGTTAACATACCCAGCAGCTTCATCTCCTTAGCAACTTAACGGATGTTTGTTTCTTGTCATGTGCTACCTGCTCCACAAGACACATGCTGCCAATAAAAAATATGGCTTGTATACATTTTTAAATACACAATTATAATTTTCAATGAGCCATGTGCAAAGGATATACATCATTTGCATAAAGTGCCAGTCAAATTGGCAGCTAGTTCACTCTTTCACTGTCCTTGAAACTTCACTGTCCTTGGAACAGCACAGGACGCTGAATCCCACACTGTCATTAGTGACTCCAATCAGAATAAGAATCAGTCACTCACTTTCAACTAGAAGAACAAACTTTGAATTATCTCTGATTTGTCAAATAATTTCACAGAGTAACGATACCATTAATAAACTCTATTAGTCCTACAAAGGAACAAGAATTTCCACAATAACATTTTTGGGCAGGTCATTATCTTTGAGGAAGAGGAGGATTAAATCAAAAGGTTTGGATACCAGTTTAAGTACATTCATACTTGGAAAGGGTTAAATAAAAATGTTATCTTTCTAGTCAATCTACTACATTTGTTTATTGGTTGGTAAGTTAGTTTTCATACCCATCCTGGACAAGGTGCTTTTGATAAAGGGAGTGACCAAACAGTTTTAAAAATTGAGTTGTTTCTGTGCTAAAGAATGATTAATTTGCAAAGTTTACAGGAGAGGTGGAACTATAATGGTGAGGGATCTTGAAACACATGAGGAATAGTTAAAGAAACTGTTTAGCCTCAAGAAGATTTAGCAGAGAACGTGCTAGATGCTTTCATTTATTTGAAACTGTCATATGGAAATGGATTTATAAACAAAACAAAGGCAAGAGGATAAGAGACAAAATGAGGCAGATTTACACCCATCATAGGAGATTTTGTAAACATTAGAGTTGTGCATTACTGTCCAATCTGTATACCACTGAAAATATTCAAACATAGTTTAGGGTTAAGAACACTATGGGTGGAAAAAGTATTGTACACAAGAAGAAAACTAGGTAGGTTTTGAAAAACCTAGTCATGTTTCTTGCAGCCCTAAATTCTCAGTTCCAGAGAATAAAAAGATGTAGATAAGAAATTCTGTAAGAATAATTTTAAAAGAAAGTGACAAAACATAACAAATACAAAACAGAAAAATTCAAACTGAGTGTGAAGTATTGTCATAGTTTGTGTTTCTCCAGAACTGCCTCTAAGACTGGATTTCATTTGCTCGAGTGCTTATTAAGGAGTTCCTTCAGGGATAATCCCTGGAGAAGGGAGGAAGAAGAAATAGGACTGAGTAGAGAGAGAAGTCAAGGTATGGAGCAGGACCAATGACAGACAGCCTCCTGCAAAAGTTGCTGTGAACTAGAATCCCCTGAAGAGTTGTCCTGACTTGGGTTAAGATGGCCAGGCCTTTATGCACTTTTATCAATTATTCAATAGATGAGGACTACCGCAGGAAGGGATGCATCCTTGGGCAAGGTGACTCCCTGCAGCTGAGGTAGACCTTGAAATAGCCCACAGCTGAAGGCTGTCAGCGGCACTCCCAGCAATTGGAGCAATGTCTCGCATTAAGTGGAGATCTGGGTGATACATCATAGTGTCTACCAGATCCACCTCTTGTGCAAATCAAATCTACTTTTCATGTACAATTCAGGAGCAACTTCTATAGGATTCTAGCAGACCTGTCTTCTTTGAACTTTATAGAGGAGGAAAGTTAGTAGGACAAACTGCAGTCACTGGTCTCAGAGGCACAGCTGATACTCATTATCTTCCTCTACCAGTGAACCAGTACTCTCCATTCTAGATATCCCTCCATAGCAATATTAGTTCAAACAGTAAGAGTAAGTGAAAATCCATACTACTGGGCACAAGCACAGGCCCCTTTGCAATATGTGCCTATTGTGTCAGACCTGACACGGGGTTTTTAAGGAGGAGCCTGGGACAAGGGACACCCAGGTGTGTCTCATCTCAAGACTCCCTTGTTGTACCCCCTCCCACCCCGCATATGTCTCACGAGATCCTGTGAAATCAGGCTTTCTCTGGGAAGAGTGGCTGAGGCAGTGGCACCTCAGGGCTGTTCCCACTGTTCTCTGAGCCTTTCTGACCTGACCCTCTCTCAGTCTCAGCCCACCCTCTCCCTGCCCCTCCATCAGGACCTGCACTCTCTTCCCCACACAGCCTAAGCCACATAGCACACCTTGCGGGCTCCTGTGTGCCTTCTGGGGATGTCCACACTCCAAGCCCCCACCCCCACCCCCACCCCAGCCCCCAGCCCTTGGGTGTCTCTCATAGTGTTCAAAGGAGGAGAACATTTCCTGGTGGAGGGGCTTGGGTGAAGGGGCCAGCTCCCCAGTCACAGGGCACTGGTGGTTGGGCTGAGTCTAAAGAGATAGCAGTGAACTGAGGCTGTTCTTCAGGAGAAGACTTTGGGTGCGGGCCAGGCAGTGATCTCTTCTCGGACGAATTCAAGACACCTCAAGGCTGCTGGGAGGAAACACTGGCCCTGAGGATAATGAACAGGCATTTCGATTGCTACAGCCTTTGACCTTGGCAAAGGTAAGCCTGGCACCCCTGGAGACTGTACCATATCCTGGGGCTGGGGCCCTGGGGCCCTGGGCATCCTGGAAGGTGACAGACTCTCAGGATGCGCATGTGCAGTTCTCTCTCCTGACCAGGTTTCAGATGTCCTGTCCTTTGCACCTCCTTTGGGACAGAGCTGGGTCCCTGGGACAAGTCATCATTGAAGTGTGACCCTGACTGTCAGGGTAGTTTGTAGTGGGAAAATCACTTTGACATGGTCTCCTGAGACTGTCCAGTCCAGATGCATGAGAACAGGAGGGAGAGACACTGCAACACTGGTGGATTATGTGGGTGTCTTGGGCAAGCTAGTAAGAGACTTGGGCTTGATATATAGCGTAGCATTTTTGTCTTAGAATGGATTGTTGCTGGACTCGCCTGACTTGACTTGCTGAATCAGACAGACCTGAGCTAATGCTGGGCAGCTGGCTGCATGGCCGCTTGGTGCTCCAACTCCACAGAGGCTCAACAGCAGCCAGGAGGTGGTTTGCAGGAGATATTGAAGTCTCTGCTGCTGATGGCACAGTCTTACCCAGTGGGTCTCTGCTGTGAATATCCCACTGGGGCCTGTTGTAAATTCCACATGGGATCTCCCCACAGCTGGTAATTCCACAGGGTCTGCCCTATCATATGTTCCTCGTGGCAAAACTTCTTCCACCATCACCTGGCCTTGCGACAGAACTTTTCCTGTTTGGGGCCTCACTCAAACCTCAAACCTTCCACGTCACTTGGTATATGGATCAGCTCAGTATCCCCAGTTGTTGAATATATTGCCTTCAGAATCTTTGTATTGGGAAGTGCAGGATGCAACAATTTATCTTTTATTTTGTTTGAGATGTCCTGAAATATCTGTAACCACTAGGCCACTAAAATTTTACTGATGTGGCATACCCCATAGTTGTGTCATAGTGTTTATCTGCCATCCTCTGGAATGCACATATTAACAAGGTCTCTAACATGCTGGCCACTGATTGCTCATCCAGTGTAAGTTGCATGATGTCAGTGAAATAGTGGATCAGCCTGGAATTTGGAAGATGTTTAGACTGTTCAGACATCTTCATATTATATTATGATAGTACAAGGAAAAATTAACATAATCCTGGAGCTAAATTCTAAATATATGCAGTTGCCCATTATCTGAATTCAAGCTATTTCTGATTCCCCGTTCTGATAGTGACAGAAAATAATACATTTGATAAATTAATGGCTCTATTCTATGTACCCAGGGTTGTACTGATCTGCTCAAGCAAAGATATCTGGCATGATGGCTGTAATTAGGGCTCCTTGTTGGTTGAGTTTGCCATAGTCTAATGTCATTTTCTAGGATCCATTTGTGTTTTTGCAGGGGCCAGATAGGTAGTGTAAGTGGAGAAATGTCAGGGACCAGGAATCCTGCTCTCTGCTAGGAGTGGTACTAATTTCCACCAGTCCCATGGGATATGGTGTTATTTTCAATTTGCTTTATTCAAAGGGAGTTTTGCAGTGTCAGAAGATTCCACTTTGTTTCACACTAAAATGGCTTTTACCCTACAGGCCAGGGACCCGATGTAGGTATGTCATTATCAAGGATGTCTATTCTAACTATGTCTTTTGGGACCAGAAAAATGACTACTAGGTGGGTCTGCCCACTCAGTGAACCCCTGCAAACCAGTTTCATTTATTACCTAGTCTCAATATGCCCCTACTCTAACACATCATGATGACACTTCAGGTCTCGGGGTATCAATTTAACTCAGACTGTTTACCCATCATTCCAAAAGTGTTTGGCTATTTACCTTTCCCTAGGGCACACTTAGCCTAACAGGTAGTTTGGTCTTCTTTGTTAATCCAGTCTAAAAACCTGTCTTTTGTTTGGTATATTTATACCATTTTCATTAAATGTAACTAATGATATATTTGGATTTTGGTTTACCATTTTCTTGTTTTCTATTCATCCTTTGGTTTTTTCATTTTTCTGTTTCTTCTTCCCTCATTGTTGCAGATTGGTTCAGTCTTAGTAGTCCATTTTAATTGGGGCTGTTTGATTTTATGTCTTTATTTAGGTTTTACTAATGATTCCTGTAGGGATTATAATATACATATCAATCTTTCAGTCTACTTAATGTTTAACTTCTTCAAATGAAATGTAAAGTCCTTATGGCTATTGAGGTCTCTTTACACTACCTCCTTTATTTCATAGTTCTTGTATGTGTTACGTAGAACAAGGAGAGGGAGAAGGCAGAAGGGAACAGGACATGAACAAGGAAGTAATGAAATAAAGAAGAAAGAGTGGGCAAAAAGGAGAAATGAAAAAGTACCTAGCCTCTTAATATTTATTAAGTTCTACCAACAAAAAGACAAACTCAAATATTCATTTTTTTTAACTACCTAGGTTTTAAATGAAATCAAAAGCTCTTATTTTCATTCCATCAAATGTAACAATATCCCTACTAAACATGCTCCTATTTCATTTCTCGATATACCTCTTTTGTAATTTTGCACATGGCTAAGAAAGGCTTGGAGACTGACAAGATGTGGTGGGGATGGTGCTTTGGAGAAGATATGCATATTTAAGATCAGAAATACCCATTAACAACCCCATTAAACAATTTTATAATTTTTGCTTTCCAAAGTCATACATATCTTAAAGAACTAAATAAGAAAAAATTTGTTTTATTAATCTATTTACCGTTTCTGTTTCTTCCTTCATTCTGAAGTTCCTAGTTTCCTTCTGACATCATCCCTCTGCCTACACGACTGGCTTCTTCTGGAGAAAGTCTGCTGGAGGCCTGTGTTATATTTCATCTTAGCCTGCCTTTACTTCTTCATTTCTGAAGGCTATTTTCTATGCATAAAGCATTATGGATAGATCATATTTTTCTCTTCTCACTTGAAAAATATTTTTCCACTGTTTTGTGCCCCTCATCATTTAATCTGAGATCATTCAAATTGGCATTCCCTTTTTGTAATGTGTTGCTTTCCTCTGACTGATTTCAAAATTTTTGCTTCATTTTTAGTTTTCAGTAGTTTGATTATGATGTATTGGGATGTAGTTTTCTTTGCATTTATCCTTGTTAGATGTCATCAAATTTCCTGTGTCTGTTCAATTGTTTTTCACCAAATTTTGGAGAAGTTAGGTCATTGTGTCTTAAAATAATTTTTTTGTATTATTTCTACTCTTTCTGGGATTCCACTGACATGAACATTGATTTTTTTTTTAATATCATACCACAAGGTCCTTGAGGCTTTGTTCATTTTTTCCAAATTTTTTTTTTCAGATTCAAAAATTTCAGTGTATTTTCAAGCTAATTAATTCTTTCTTCTGTCGTATCCATTTTGCAAGTGAGCTATTTGAGTGATTTTTTAAAATTCCATTATTTTTCAGTTCTAAAATTTCCTTTTTTTTTTTTTTTTTTAGTTTCTACTTTGCTGAGAACTTCTATCTTGCCATTCATGTCAGTAATATTTTCCCCTCATGGAATAATGTTTTTAATTTCTGCGTTAAATTGTTTGATATTCCAGCCTCTGGGGCATATCAAGGTTAACATCTGTGAATTTTCTAGTGTGAGATTTATTGAGATTTTACTGGTATTTTGTGTATCAAATACTTTTCAGTTGTATCCAGATCTTTTTGAATATTATGTTATGAAATAGTTAAATTCTTCAGAGAACACTGCTGAAACAAAATGTCAACAACCAATCTCATTAGGTTCAGGTGCAAGTCTTAAACTGTTTTTTTGTGTGCTACAGTTGTCAAATTAGTTTTCCAAGTTTATGCAGTGCCTTATGCAGGGCCAGTTTGGGTACTTGTAAGTGGTTTCAATTAATATGACTGCACACCTCAGGTCAGTTCCATGCTCAGGCAGTTCAGAGAGGGTGAGCCTGGGACCTTGACATTATATACAAATTCAGGGATGTCTTATGCAGGTCCCTCTTCTCTGATTTCCCCCACATGCTCTGTCTTCAGGAGATCCCTCCTATTGATCCTCTGGCCATTACTGAATTTTAGTGTCCTTGTGCTGTTATATACTTCCTAGGACTGGGTCTACCTCAGCAGCAAAGTGGTGGGAGAAAAATAATTGAATTCCCCCCATACTCTTTGGACCACAGAGACATTTTTTTCTGAGTTCTTTTGGTCAGAAAGAAGGATTTTATCACAGTGTTAGGTGCCTCAGTGACCACCACTGCCATCTTTTTTATACAAGAGCAGCTTCATGTCTGGGGCTTGAATAGGGCTGGGCTGGGAGAGTTGTTTAAAACTAGAATTTCCCCTGCAACTGTTCTGCAGGGTCCCCTTTCCTCAGCCTCTGGCCAGGGAAGGGGAGAGGGTTTCTTGGTGACTTTTATGTCCATAGCCACAGATTTAGGATACCCTAAAGGTAGGGATCATGGGAGAAAAAAATAAAAAGAAAAACAGGAAACTCAGGGTATGTTGGTTATTTCTCGAGTTTTCATTTTCCTCCCACGTATCTTTGGTATTATTTACTTTTCAGAGTTCTTATTAGTGCCTTTATGTATTTTGTCCAGGGTTTTTAGTTTTAATAAGTGGGACAGATAGCGTGGAGTGTGTTTATTCCATCTTAATTGGAATTTGAACCCCAAAAATTAAAGTATAAAGAATTTAAAAATAATTGTGAACCCCACAAAAGGATGTTAAGTATTACTAAGTCATTATTGTTCTGATAAATAATGGGCATGACATTAAGAAACCTAAAAAAATAACAGTAGGGAATATTTGATAGTTTTTTTCTTATTAGATCATTTTTACTTAGTTGACTGGTTTTTAATTATCCTGTAGTTTCAGTTCTTCTCATGCATTAAATGATTTTACCATTCGTTGGCATAATAAGAACATTAAGTATTTTGTCTGACAATGATTCATTTTGCCTATTTATGAATAAATGCAACTGTTTGACATTTCTGTAAAAAAGAGTAAGATCTCTTAATTTTTCTTTTTCAGTGAAATAACTCCTTAAATAACATTTTAAGGATTCTAGTCATTTTAGAGAACAAATTGCTTTATAGCAAAAATGGTTTTAACATCTTTATATCATAATAAATTATATAATGGCATCCACATGTTCTATGCACAGCTTAATTTTTTAATGCATTATAACAATAACATTTACAATAGTACTATGCTTTGATAATTCACTGAATAGTTTCATAATAAAAAGGAACAATTTAATCTCTAAAAATTGCCATACCTCCTATAAATACCTACCTTCTTAAATTCCCATATTTTAGTATTGACAATGAAATTAAAAATTTTTTTAATTTCTTTATTCAGCCTCTTACTAACGATCACTCTAACCAAGTTACTTCATCTTTTGTGCTGCAGCTTCTCTGTTGTAACATTAGAGTAACACCCACCATTTCACATGGTAGTTTATCCTCATATAGTCCTAAAACAATCTGTAAAATTCACAGGCATAGTAACTTACAGTTATTGATGATTATAATGTATCACTGGTTCTCCATGCTACCACTGTATCTTCTCATTATCAAATTCACTCACTATCAATAGATGACATTTGCGCCACTTTTGGTGTCCAGGGCTGAACCAAGTATGGTCCCTATGATCCCATTATGTAAGTGCTTTTCTTAGGAGAAGCCTCATGTGTTCTCTTTAAAATGTATTGGGTGCATATTGTTATTGGTCCACTGTACCAGTTCCTAGTGGCCAGTTGTTTTTTAGAAAGGCTAAAGGACAAGCTGTGTATTAATGACATCATGAGGCAGAAATGAGCCAAAGTGACAGTTATTCTCAGGAGTGCAAAGGGAATCATGCATTCAATCCATATTTCTTGACCTCCAACTGTATACCAAGAACTGAGCTAAGATCTAAAAATCAAAATGCAGAAAAAACATGCCCATCCACAGATTTGTGGAAAAGTCAGAAGTTCCTGAACTAGAACTTTCAGGACAGGGACTCCGTTTCATTCATCTTAGAGTCTGCTAGCACTAACGTGTGGTAAAGTAGTTAGTTGTATTTTTGAGTTAACTTTCATGGCTGTTTTATTTCTAGGTCACATCCTCTTTAGGACACCCTAGTCCACACTTCTTATCGACATTGAGAGCCCAGAGTCCCCATGTATTTATTCCCTTCACAACTTTCTGACAGGGAAGGAATAACACTGGACTCTCTCCTTTCCCATTTCTATTTCCTTCTTTGCAAGCTGAGAGGAGACAAACAGAACACACAGAAGGATTGAACACTATGAACACCTATTCTAAAATAGTGTTTTACTTTTTAAAATCTATTCATATATTTTTTAGGATCACACCCTTTCCACAAAATATAACTCAATAATAAAATGTGACACTGCTCTAATAGTATCAGGATGGGAACTTAAAGCTACTTGCCTCCTCTCACCCCCATGGAAGTCTAGCTACGGAATCCTGTGGAACAGTTTGAAAACCATCCTTCTAAAGAAATAGCACTGCTTGCCATCAGATGGGAAGAGCGTTCCATTAAATGGTGTCTGCACAATCCATCTTTTCTTCAGTGTCTCCCATTTTCTCTTATGTAAAACTCTTGACAGAATAATACATTATCATTACACTAAGCAAAATTCACAAATTTTTTGTTACATTTTCATTAAAATAGTGAGATTTGGAGACCTGCCATCTAACAAGAAAGAAATTAATGATCCTGTCTACCCTGAAAGCAAATGTAGTCCTAGCCACTCCTCTAAAGTCTCATGGACTACAAGGAGGGGCACACTCCTGTGAAAGATTTGCTTAAGCCTCTCTGCTTGATTATGGTTTCTGTAAGTATGTTCAGTGAGATACTGTAAAGCCCAGTGACATCATTCTCCAGTTTCTCATTTTAATCCATATAGCTCAGAGTTCTCACCTCCAAGTTTCTATGGGAACAAATACAAATATAGAGTTGGAAACAAGTTTAGCCCTAAGGGGATAGTGGGAAATAATTAAGTTTGAAATAAGAATGTGGATTAAAATATACTACATATTTAAAAGTGTTTTAAACTTCTGAGCATAGCCTCCAGCACTGCCCAACCGGGAAGCCTGTCAGAGGCTCCTGGCAGACATGAGTCCATCCTACAGCTCTGCTACTGCAGAAAGCCAAGCCAGAGGCCCACACAACTGTGGAGCATAAACTCCAGGTCCATCTGAGCAGCAAGCGTGAGCAGTGACTCCAGGCAAGCTTGGAGTCCAGCCTATGGTACTGCTTCAATGTGTGCTTTTCCAACACCACCAAGCAATTAACTCAGTTCTCTTCAGACACCAACTGGAGGTCCCAAAATTTAGCTCATTTCTGACACTTTCTACCTGGAGATAAGCCGATTAACAGGCTAAGACCTCCGTCCCACAAGACTGCCCCCACATCAGATGCCAATTTTGTGCCCAGGTTGTGCATGGTTTTGACAAACTGGCTATAAATCAAAGGTTCTCATAAGTCCTTCCTTTAATTCAATTAATTTTCTAGAGTGGCTCGTAGAATTTAGGAAACCAGTTCGCTTACTAGATTATTGGTTCATTACAAAAGATTTTAAAGGCTGCTAATGAGCAGCTATATGAACAGGTGCAGAGGGCAGGACATGCGGGAGGGGCACAGAGCTTCCGTGCCCACACCTAGTGCACCACTCGCCCAGCACCTCTACATGTTCGCCAACCTACAAGCTCTCCCAAGCCTGTCCTTTGCATTTTTTTAAAGGCTTCATCATATAGATATGATTGAATCATGGACAACTGGTAATTTAACTCAAACTGCAGCCCCTCTCCCCTCCCCAGAGGTCACAGGGTAGGACTGAAAGTTCCAAAACTCTAATCAAGTGGTCTGTTTCCTGGCAAACAGCCCTTAGCCTTAGTTACCTAGGGGCTTTCCAAAGTCACCTCTTTACCATAATGACATCTTTATCATGCTTAACACTTAGCAAATAACAAGGGCTTTAGCAGCTCTATGCCAGGAATGAGGACAAAGACCAAATACTGTATTTCCTATAATCACAATATTATAAGTGCCCAACTATTGAAGAGCCCATCCTACAGCTCCACCCAGCAGTGAGCCCAGATTGAGGCTGTGCCCAAATGCTAAGCACAGCCTGTGGCCTCCAGCAGGGAGCCCAGACAGTGACCCTCCCTAACCACCAAGCATAGCTACAAGCCCCACCTGACTGCCCCATTTAGCTAGGGTCCCATGCTAACAGGGAGCCCAGGCAGAAACCTCACCCAACAGCAGAGCACAGGTAGGTGCATTCAGCAAGCCCAGCCTGGGGCCCTGCCCAACTACAGGGGCCAGACGATAGGCTCTGCCTGATCTGGGAAGCACAGCCTGAGTCCCTGTCCAGTGGTGAATTCGGGCCTGCAGCCATGCATGAACATGGAGTAGAGCCCAATGGCACTATTTGGTTGGAGAGCACAGGCTGAGGCTCTACCCAACCAGGAGAGATGAAGCCCAGACTTCAGCTCCACCCAGCTGCAGAGTTTAACCAAGGATACCTCTAGGACAGGGAGCACAGGCTGCCATTCCAGCCAATCAGAGGTGATTGAGGAGTCCAGCTAGGGGCCCAGATTAACACAGAGCCCAGCCAGAAGGTCCACCTGACCATGGAGCCCAGCAAGGGGCCATTGCTCCCACCTCAGAACACAGAAACCCCAAGAGCAAGCCTGTCTGCTTGGGGATGCTACTTGCTGACCTGTCCACCACTCCAAGCTGAGCTATTGGTGAAAGTCTTTCCCATCCAAAGAAAACCTGTAAGATTGGAAAAGCAGACCGCTTCCTCAAATGTGACAAGGGTACAAATTCCCTGTTATAAGACAAGTTCAGGGAATGTAGTGTACAGAGTCGTGCCTATAGTTAATAATATCTTACTGTGTACTTGAAAGTTGCTAAGAGTGGATCTTAAATGTTCTCACCACACACACACACACACACACACACACACACACACAAGTTGTAATTATGTGAGAGGATGGATGTTAACTAACCTTATAGTGGTAATCATTTTGTAATATATATATATATCAAATCATTATAGTATATACCTTAAACTTATACAATGTTCCAATTATATCTCAACCTGGAAAAAAGTAAATGAAGGTATTTTAATCTTTTTATTACCTATGTATGTGACCAGAGATGGATATGAGAAATAATTCATTATGAGAAAAGGCACTGAGCAGTTAGAGTTCATTTGAAGATTTAGAGTTGAAAGGAAGGAGAAGGTATGTACTCAAGAGTTGGGGCTGAGCAGACCTAGAGGGGGTCGCACCCAGGGAACAGTAGGGAGCCTTTTTTATATAAAGGGGGATAAATATTCACTAAGTGAGATAAGATTTCAAAGAGAACAGGTGGCGTCTTTCTGGAGTTTGGGCTTATTCCACCCTCAGGTCCAGAGGGATTTTTTACTATGTTTGGTCCCCAGGCCGAACTGCCATGGCGTGGGGAGGTATTCTTTTTACTATGCTAATGGATTTTGGGGTGAAGTTTGGGTCAATTTCTCTTCTATGATGAAACTAGCTGGTTTTGGCCAGTCTGTTACCTATATTCTTACTCCACATCCTATAGGAATGGCTTGCACAGAATGTGCAGGGTGTAAGAAAGTGTCCAACCAATCTCCCTCCGTCTGCCTGGCTGTCTACCTACTATGTGTCCAGCTATCTACCTACTATGTGTCTGGCTATCCACTTAACTATAACACAAACAAGACTGGCAATAGGAACAGTGCAGAAACAGAAATGCCTTCTGTAATTTATAATTCACTTCAGCACTTCCTTCCCTCTTCGCTCCTCTGTCCCTTCTCCACCTACTCCTTCCTCCACCATTACCTCCCACATTGCCCCCCAACAACTGGTAGGATTGGTCTTCCCTTGGTTTTAATGCTTAGGCTTTATTGGTAGCCAAAATACCTTAGTAGATCAGTAATAAACCCTGGTGGTCTCTTTAGACTCTGAATCATAGCAATCCTTATTCACTCCCTCCTTGGCCTAGTTCCTAGGACTGAGTTTCTTTCTTATTTACTAGTTATGTTTCACTTTCCTGGGAATGAAGCTGTATAAATGTAACTTCAAGTCATCTCTAGGACTACCTCCCTTTCCAATATTTCTACTCCTAATCCCTCCTATACGGGTATTTGGGAGCTAACACAGTCCCCAGCCACTTGGGAATGAATTCCCTCTAAATCATCAAACTTTACTCTTATGATTTGTGCATTTTTCTTTACTATGTTATACTTAACAAGATGTTTATTAAAGTAAAAAATATAAATAAAAAACAAGAGGACTGAGTCCAAACCACAAAGGATTTGGAAAAAGTGTTATTTATCCTACAGGGAATAAGATTTGGGAGAAGAAAGTCTACACGGTTGAGGAGGACTGATAAGAGCTGCTCAGTGTAGCTGGATATCATTTGGCCTTGTTTGGTGTGTGCGTACGTGTGTGTGTGTGTGTGAATGACAGACAAAAGGCAAACAGCTAGGAAAGCCCCCCAAGATGATGAGTCTTACTTTTTAGTTAAGCCCAGCGATGATCTGTATAAAATGGCTGCCCAGTACTCTTCTGCTGAGAAGCGTCTGTGCTGTTGCTGTGACTCCAGGTCCTCTGTTATACCTGATTTCCCTTCCTACGTCCTGGCATCTCCTGGTGACAGAATAAGAACCGTTCCACCCTAGTGCCTTCTCAAGAAGCAGCCTGTTTCAGAGTTGTTTTTCTAGGCTCTGCCCCCCTTTTTGTGCCCTTCTGAGCACCTGTCTTCTACTGACCCCAGTATGCTAAATCAGCAAACTTTTATGTCAAATATTTTCATACATAATGTAAATGTTTCTGTTCTCTAATGTTGAGGCAGGCCATAAACCATATTCAGCACTGTTATTTAAAGTTCATTGTGACCTGACTCCCTGGTTGGCTGGGATGAGAAAATTCAGAGCATGGAAAGGTTACTAATAGTTTCCATGGATCAGGAAAGCTCACATAGGTGATAAATCTGGAGGGCATGAATAAAAATTGTCTGTAGTAAGTTATATCATGACAAGACAATGCACTGAATAACCCTACTCTACATGAACTATGGTCCTGGGTAAAATTTTTATTTTTTCCATTAGGATACTCTGAGGTTACGTGAGACATGTTTCCTAAATAATGTGGGTTTTGTTTGTGGATTTATCCCCTGTTCACACAAAGCGGAGTACAGAGCTTGAAATAAAAATGAAACCATATTAGAGAGGCTACATTTTGAATTCATTGTGTTTAAAACGAAAGATAGGTGAACTACAAAAGTTCATTGGGTCCTGTCTATCTTTGCTCAAAATGCACTTTGAAATGTCAAATTCTTGTGACTACCAGTTCTACTCTTCAAAATATTGTAGTATTTGATCACTTTGATTACTGAAAGCTAGGTTCTAAAAATGGTTAACAGTGTGTGAAGCACTGTAGTTACTCTCTTTATTCTAAACCAATTCTAAAGAAAATGGATTACTCATAATTGTCTTTAAGGTACTAGGGAAACATAAAAATATAGTTCTTGGACTCATGTAGTTGATGGTCTAATTTGGGATATAGAAATATAAACAAATACACTTTAGAGTCATGAAGGCTATGGTAGAAGGATGCTTAAAAATCTGGCATGTGAAGAAATGCATGACACAAAGAAAGTCATGCTTAAGTTGGGCTTAAAGAATGAGAATTCATCAGGAAGAAAGGAAGGGTGGTGGGGCCTGAGTGACCGTGTGCATCACGTGGCTGGGTTAAAGGAAATGAGAGTAAAGGAGGGGTGTGGCGGAGGTGGGGCCTGGAACTACAGCCTGCAGTTTAATTGGAACTGTCCTTGCACACTTAGTTTGTGGATGGTAAGGATTAAATACAGGCTTTTAAAAGAATGAGATGATCAGATATGTATTTTAGGAGGATACTGGAACTGTGTGAGCAATGACTTATGAAGAAATGGACAAAAGAGACATATTACAAGGGCACAGTAAAGATTTAAGTAATACAGTTTACTATCACATTTAACATATTTTCAGTATTGAAAAGATCTTACTGAAGGCAGAATTACATGTCTGCAACTAAATTTATAAGGGCTTTAAAAATTATTCATTTAACAAATACTTATTAGATACCTAGCATGTAACAGGCATTGAAAAAATGGATATAAGAATGTGTGCAAAGATTTAACTATAGCCATGTTCATTGCAGAGTTATTTACAAATATGGAAATAATCAAAAGATTCACAATTATTAAATTGGCTAAAGATATTTTCCTATTTTATACACACACATGCACTATACATATATAGTATACATACATATATATGTATATACACAATGCTTTTTTAAATGGTGCATGGCTTTTGTACATTATCTTTCCTTTGACAAACTGAACAATTTCCACAATTATTTGTTATTTAAATGTAAATGAATCACATCATAGATGTAGCATATATGTATACATGCAACATATGTGTATATTGAGATGCATATATAAACATGCTATACTATGATGGAATGCATTAAATTATATATGACTTTAAATTATGTAGTAAAAGAACATTTAAATACATGAAAAATGTTAAAGAAAAAATAATATATAAAGATGCACCTTTAAAAAAAAAAGTATAGATTTCATATATATATAATAGATGGAAATACCAAAGTGTACATGGCAATATGGAGTGGTTACAACTGGAAATTACATTGTAGGTGATTTTTAATGTGTTTTCAATAGTGAACCACATATTTTGTAAAGAGAAAATATTTCTTAAAAGGATATAGGCAAAACTTGTTCATCTTCTTAAGTTGCAAAGGCCAATAAAAACTTGCAACAACCTATTCTATGACCTTTGTATGCAAGATAGACTGGGAGTATGTTTGCCTGAGTTTGAATCAGTGAATATACATGATGGTTACTTATAAATCTTTTTAACTTGGGAGACTTAAATATCAATACCTGAATTTTAGTTCTGCCCACGCTGTTCTGCATTTCTGAATGTTGCCTTAGCTTTGGACCAGAGTGGTTTGCCACCAGACTAAGTCAGGGTATCTTCAAGTTCTTAGCGTAGAAATAGTCATCCTAAGTCCAGATCGACAAGGCACCAATCGGAACACCATGCACTAAATGTTGAAATGCACACATGGAGTTAATTTGGCCTGCAAAGTTGGCTTTTTCTTTAGTGGTATGTCAATAAATTGGGAGCTAAATTGTTTCTAATTCCATTTTAATGCTTCTAATAAAATTTAGAGCCACAATAAATTTATGGTAGCATAATTATAATTTATTACCATTATAAAAATTTTTATTTTGCACGAAATACAGATTTGTGACCATTTAATAATTAGAGTCTATACTTCCAATGGAAATGTAGTAAACATTACTGTGCTGTATAGCTTCTTTGTTTTATTAAACTCAGTTGTGCATTGTAACTCAAACTTATTTGAATTCTTTTCAGGTGGTTTGTCAAATAAAATCAGAAAGACGGAAAAACATTTAACTTAGGTAGACTGGGATACACTTTGGACATTATGCAATTTTAATTAGAAATTTTGCTTAGGAATCCATTTGTGATGTGATATCATAATATGGCTTAATAATTGTTCATTGTGTTTTTGTTTTAAAAAGTAATATATATATGTGGTATATGGTTCTCTGTGATTTGTGAGAATCACCATGGATTATATTTTACTTTATTTTTAAAATTATTTTATTTATTTATTTATTTTATTTTGGTATCATTAATAAACAATTACATGAGCAACATTCTGCTTACTAGATTCAACCCATTATCAAGTCCCACCACATACCCCATTACAGTCACTGTCCATCAGCATAGTGAGATGCTATAGAGTCACTACTTGTCTTCTCTGTGTTAAACTACTTCCCGTGATACCTGCCATACATTATGTGTGTTAATCGTAATGCCCCTTATCCCCTTATCCCTCCCTCCCCAACCACCCTCCCAATTCCCTTTCCCTTTGGTAACTGTTAGTCCATTCTTGGGTTCTGTGAGTCTGCTGCTGTTTTGATCCTTCACTTTTTTCTTTGTTCTTATACGCCACATATGAGTGAAATCATTTGATACTTGTCTTTTTCGGCTTGGCTTATTTCACTGAGCATAATACCCTCTAGTTCCATCCATGTAGTTGCAAATGGTAGGATTTGTTTTCTTCTTATGGCTGAATAATATTCCATTGTGTATATGTACCACCTCTTCTTTATCCATTCATCTACTGATGGACACTTAGGTTGCTTCCATTTCTTGGCTATTGTAAATAGTGCTGCGATAAACATAGGGGTGAATATGTCTTTTTCAAAATGGGCTATGGCATTCTTAGGGTAAATTCCTAGGAGAGGAATTCCTGGGTCAAATGGTATTTCTATTTTGAGTTTTTTGAGGAACCTCCATACTGCTTTCCAAAATGGTTGAACTAATTTACATTCTCACCAGCAGTGTAGGAGGGTTCCCTTTTCTCCACATCCTCACCAACATTTGTTGTTGTTTGTGTTTTGGATGTAGGCCCTTCTCACTGGTGTGAGGTGACATCTCATTGTGGTTTTAATCTGCATTTCTCTGATGATTAACGATGTGGAGCATCTTTTCATATGCCTGTTGGCCATCTGAATTTCTTCTTTGGAGAAGTGTCTGTTCAGATCCTCTGCCCATTTTTTAATTGGATTATTTGCTTTTTGTTTGTTGAGGTGCGTGAGCTCTTTGTATATTTTGGATGTCAACCCCTTACCGAATATGTTATTTATGAATATATTCTCCCATACTGTAGGATGTCCT
This sequence comes from Smutsia gigantea, assembly GCA_032199065.1. Classification (NCBI taxonomy): domain Eukaryota; kingdom Metazoa; phylum Chordata; class Mammalia; order Pholidota; family Manidae; genus Smutsia; species Smutsia gigantea. Next base: position 66,968 of record JAVSCE010019981.1, on the reverse strand, counting down.
TTTGTTCTGTTGATGGTATCCTTTGCTGTACAGAAGCTTTTTAGTCTGATATAGTCTCACTTGTTCATTTTTGCTTTTGTTTCCGTTGCCTGTGGAGATATGTTCATGAGGAAGTTGCTCATGTTTATATTCAAGAGAGTTTTGCCTATGTTTTCTTCTAAGAGTTTTATGGTTTCATGACTTACATTCAGGTCTTTGATCCATTTCGAGTTTATGTTTGTGTATGGAGTTAGACAGTAATCCAGTTTCATTCTCTTACATGCAGCTGTCCAGTTTTGCCAACACCAGCTGTTGAAGAGCTGTCATTCCCCCATTGTATATCCATGGCTCCTTTATCATATAGTAATTAACAATACATCATTGGATTAATATCTGCACTGTCTATTCTGTTCCACTGGTCTATGGGTCCGGTCTTGTGCCAGTACCAAATTGTCTAGATTACTGTGTCTTTGTAGTAGAGCTTGAAGTTGGGAAGCGAGATCCCCCTGCTTTATTCTTCCCTCTCAGCATTGCTTTGGCTATTCAGAGTTTTTTGTGGTTTGAAATGAATTTAGGACTTTTTGTTCCAGTTCATTGAAGAATGCAGTCAGTATTTTGATAGGTATTTTGCATTTAGTCTGTAGATTGCTTTAGGCAGGATGGCCATTTTAACAATATTAATTCTTCCTATCCAAGAGCATGGGATGAATTTCCATTTATTAGTGTCCTCTTCAATTTCTCTTAAGAGTGTCTTGTAGTTTTCAGGGTATAGGTCTTTCACTTCCTTGGTTAGGTTTATTCCTAGGTATTTTACTCTTTTGGATGCAATTGTGAATGGAATTGTTTTCCTGATTTCTCTTTCTGCTAGTTCATTGTTAGTGTATAGGAATATAACAGATTTGTGTATTAATTTTGTATCCTGCAACTTTGCTGAATTCAGATATTAGTTCTAGTAGTTTTGGGGTGGATTCTTTAGGGTTTTTTATGTACAATATCATGTCATCTGCAAACAATGACAGTTTGACCTCTTCCTTACCAGTCTGGATGCCTTTTATTTCTTTGTGTTGTCTGATTGCCATGGCTAGGACCTACAGTACTATAGTGAATAAAAGCAGGGAGAGTGGGCATCCTTATCTTGTTCTCAATCTTAGAAGAAAAGCTTTCAGCTTCTCACTGTTAAGTATGATGTTGGCTGTGGGTTTTTCATATGTGGCCTTTATTATGTTGAGGTACTTGCCATCTATACCCATTTTGTTGAGAGTTTTTATCATGAATGGATGTTGAATTTTGTTGAATGCTTTTTCACCATCTATAGAAATGATCATGAGGTTTTTGTCCTTTTTGTTGATGTGATGGACCATATTGATGGATTTTTGAATGTTGTACCATCCTTGCATCCCTGGCATGAATCCCACTTGATCATGGTGTTTGATCCTTTTGATGTTTTTTGAATTTGGTTTGCTAATATTTTGTTGAGTATTTTTGCATCTGCGTTCATCAGGGATATTGGTCTGTAATTTTCTTTTTTTGTGGTGTCTTTACCAGGTTTTGATATTAAAGTGATGCTGGCTTCATAGAATGAGTTTGGAAGTATTCGCTCCTCTTCTATTTTTTGGAAAACTTTAAGGAGAATAGGTATTATGTCTTCCCTAAATGTCTGATAAAATTCAGCAGTGAATCCATCTGGTATGGAGATTTTGTTCTTAGGTCGTTTTTTGATTACTGATTCAATTTCATTGCTCATAATTGGTCTATTCAGATTTTCTGTTTCTTCCTGTGTCATCCTTGAAAGGTTGTACTTTTCTAGAAAGTTGTTCAATTTTCTAGGTTATCCAGTTTGTTAGCATATAGATTTTCATATTATTCTCTAATAATTCTTTGTATTTCTGTGATGTCCATCGTGATTTTTCCTTTCTCATTTCTGATTCTGTTTATGTGTGTCAATTCTCCTTTTGTCTTTAATAAGTCTGGCTAGCGGTTTATCTATTTTCTTTTTTTTCTCTAAGAACCAGCTCTTGGTTTCATTAATTTTTTCTATTATTTTATTCTCCTCAATTTTATTTATTTCTTCTTTGATCTTTATTACGTCCCTCCTTCTGGTGACTTTGGGCCTCATTTGTTCTTTTTCTACTTTCAATAATTGTGAATTTAGACTATTTCAGATTGTGTTTCCTTCTTTAAATAGGCCTGGATTGCTATATACTTTCCTCTTTGAACTGACTTCACTCTGTCCCACTGAAGTTGGGGCATTGTGCTGTTGTTTTCATTTGTCTCCATATATTGCTTGATCTCTGTTTTAATTTGGTCATTGATCCATTGATTATTTAGGAGCAGATTTTTAAGCCTCCATGTGTTTATGAGCCTTTTTGTTTTCTTTATACAGTTTATTTCTAGTTTTATACCTTTGTTATCTGAGAAGTTGTTTGGTACAATTTCAATATTTTTTTAATTTACTGAGGCTCTTTTTATGTGTCCTAGTATGTGGTCTATTCTGGAAAATGTTCCATGTGCACTTGAGAAGAATGTGTATCCTGCTGCCTTTGGTGTAGAGTTCTGTATATGTCTGTTAGGTCCATCTGTTCTAGTGTGTTGTTCAGTGCTTCTGTGTCCTTATTTATTTTCTGTCTGGTTGATCTGTCCTTTGGAGTGAGTGGTGTGTTGAAGTGTCCTAAAATGAATGCATTGCATTCTATTTCCTTCTTTAATTCTGTTAGTATTTGTTTCACATATGTAGGTGCTTCTGTGTTGGGTGCATAGATATATACAATGGTTATATCCTCTTGTTGGACTGACCCCTTTGTTTTGAAGTCTATTTTGTCTGATACAAGTACTGCAACACCTGCCTTTTTCTCCCTATTGTTTGCATGAAATATCTTTTTTCATCCCTTCACTTTTAGTCTGTGTATGTCTTTGGGTTTGAAGTGAGTCTCTTGTAGGCAGCATATAGATGGGTCTTGCTTTTTTATCCATTCTATTACTCTGTGTCTTTTGATTGGTGCATTCAGTCCATTTACATTTCGGGTGATTATCGATAGGTATGTACTTATTGCCACTGCAGGCTTTAGATCTGTGGTCACCAAAGGTTCAAGGGAAGCTTCTTTACTATCTATGTGTCTAACTTAAGTCACTTATTACGCTGTTATAAACACAGTCTGATGATTCTTTCTCTCCCTTCTTTTTCTTCCTCCTCCACTCTTTATATGTTAGGTGTTTTATTCTGTACTCTGTTTCCCTTGACTGCTTTTGTGGATAGCTTATTTTATTTTGCATTTAGTTAGTATTTGGTTCATCTACTTTCTTTGCTGTGGTTTTATTTTCTCTGGTGACATCTATTTAGCCTTGGGCATACTTCCATCTAGATCACTCCCTTTAAAATACATTGTAGAGATGGTTTATGGGACATAAATTCCCTCAACTTTTGCTTATCTGGAAATTGTTTAATCCCTCCTTCAAACTTAAATGATAATCTTGCTGGATAGAGTATTCTTACTTTGAGGCCCTTCTGTTTTATTGCATTGAATATATCATGCCATTCCCTTCTGGCCTGTAATATTTCTGCTGAGAAGTCTGATGATAGCCTGATGGGGTTTCCTTTGTAGGACATATTTTTACACTCTCTGGCTGCTTTTAATACTCTGTCCTTGTCTTTGATCTTTGCCATTTTAATTATTATATGTCTTGGTGTTTCCTCCTTGGGTCCCTTATGTTGGGAGATCTGTGGACTTACATGGTTTGAGGGACTATTTCCTTCCCTAGACTGGGGAAGTTTTCAGCAATTATTTCTTCAAAGATGCTTTCTATCCCTTTTTCTCTCTCTTCTTCTGGTACCCATATAATGTGAATATTGGTCCATTTGGATTGTCCACACAGTTCTCTTAATATTCTTTCATTCCTAGAAATCCTTTTATCTCCCTTTGCCTGAGCTTCTCTGTATTCCTGTTCTCTGGTTTCTATTCCATTAACAGTCTCTTCAACTTCATCCAGTCTTCTCTTAAATCCTTCCATTGTTTGTTTCATTTCTAGTATCTCCCTCATTAATTCATCCATTAGCTCTTGAATATTTCTCTGTAGCTCCATCAGCATTCTTATGACTTTTGTTTTGAATTCTTTTTCAGGAAGATTGGTGATTTCAGTCTCACCAAGCCCTCTCTTGTATTTGAGCCATTTTGGAATGAACAAAATGTTTCATGAAAAGGTTCTTATACCTTTTCATGGTGATGGGAGTGGTTGCTGGCAAGTAGTATGTGTGTCAGCTGGGAAAACAAAATCCCTTCCTGGTTTCTGGTCTCCTTGTCTGTTTCCACTGTCTGTGCCACTTAACAGCATGCAGGGAGCAGCCTCTGGGTTTATACCCTAAGCTGCCATGGGTGGGGTCGCCCTCTGGATGGCCTATGGCGCTGTTGGGGATTGATTGCAGGCCAGCAGTGTGTGTTCTGCTGCAAGAACAGAGCCCTTTTGTGCTTCCTGTACCCTGTGCCCATCTCTGCTGTCTGTGCCAGTCAACCATGCACAGGGAGCAGCCTCTGGGTTAATCCCCTGAGCTCCTGTGGATGGGGCTGCCCTCGGCATGGCCTTGGGCACTGGCGGGGGTTGCAGGCGAGTGGCGTGTGTTCTGTCACTGGAACGGAGCCCCTTCATGCTTCCTGGAATCTGTGCCAATTTCTGCTGTCTGTGATGGTCAGCTGTGCACAGGGAACAGCCTCTGGTTAATCCAATAAGCTGCCATGTGCATTGTAGCCCTTGGGATGGCCTGGGGCACTGGCAGGGGTTGATTGTCTGTGCCAGTCAACCACGCGTGCAGGGAGCAGCCACTGAGTCTGAGCCAGTTATCTGCATGTAGGGAGAAGCCTCTGTGTTACGCTGTGTGGTTCCTGTAGGCAGGGCTGCTCCCCAGCTGTTCCGCAGCAATGGTAGACCAGCTGGTTTGCTTGCAGCGCTGGTGGAGGTGAAGGAATGGCAGGCTGCTTATCGCTGTGAGGGGGTTTGGAGCTACATTGACACCCAGGGGGTTAGGGCACCTGAAGTTCCCTAAAGTTCCCAGCCTGCTGGGCTGATAGTGCCAGGAAGATTTTGTCCACCTGTTAAAGCCTTGTCCCTTTAAGACTTTTAAAGCACTCGCCTTTCTTTTGTCCCAGGGCAGCCTGCTGTGGGAACCTGTTCCCAGTCTTAATTTTGGATTTTGCTTTTCTGCTCCTGTAATATCCAGTGCACCATGCAGTGTGTGTCTATGCTCCCAGGGCAGATCACCAGGGCTGGTTATTTAGCAGTCCTGTGCCTCCACTCCCTCCCCACTCTGATTCTTTTCCTCCTGCCGGTGAACCAGGGTGGGGGGAGTGCTTGGGTCCCAGTGGGTCACGGCTTTGTATCTTACCCTTTTCCATGAGATGTTGGGTTCTTGCAGCTGTAGCCTGGCTCATGTACTGTATCTTCTGGTCACTCTTTTAGGAATAGTTGTATTTGCTGTATTTTCAAAATATATATGGTTTGGGGAGATTTCTGCCACCCTACTCACACCGCCATCTTGAGAATCGTCCACATCACCATGGATTTTAAAACTAGTGAAACAAGTGTAACCTTTGAATTATTTATACGTTACACATTGTATATTGAGAAAAGAGGAAACCACTCAATGTTAAACTGATGTTGTTAAGTCTAGGACAAGCTGAAGATAAAACGGTTCCTTCCTAACTCAAGTGATTGGTGCAACCATTTAAATGGACACTGATGGGCATGGTGTAATGTGTACAGGGAATGCTCAGGCTTTGGAATGCCATAGTCCATATTAAAATCTCAGCTTTACCATTTATTTATCATATGTCCTTGGGCACATTACTTAACCAGTCTGATTCTTATTGTCCACATTGCACAATAAACTTGATGAAACCTACCTTTCAAGGATGTTGTAAGAATTAAGCAAGCAAAACCTTTTAGATTGTCTAGTAAAGAATATTGTACAAATGTGAGCTAAAAAATTGTTAGCTACCCACTTTATGCCACTTCCTATGAACAAATAGGACATCAGTACTTGTTAGTGTGCATCCATGGGCGAGATCAAGTTTCTTTCCCTACAACAGCCAACTAACACTCCTGCAAAGTGATTCTTTAATGAAACTGATATTCTGGCACACCTCCAAGATGGAGTCTGTCCACAGTGCTGCCTTTATTGGCCTGGTACATCTCAAGATCAGTTGAATGCTTTCTTCCAGTAATTATTTTTATGTTTGCATTATTTTATAATCTTACTTTAAGAATAATGTTGTGATTGACTTCTGCGAAGATGGCGGCGTGAGCAGGGTGGCAGAAATCTCCTCCCCAAACTATATATATATCTATGAAAATACAGAAAATACAACTATTCCTGAAAGAGAGACCAGAAAACACAGGAAAGCGCACAGCATACAGCTACACCCGAGAGGACTCGGCACCCCGCAAGGCGAGTAAGATACGGAGCCGCGACCCAGTGGGACCCGAGCACTCATCCACCCCAGCGCACCGGCGGGAGGAGAGGATTCAGAGCAGGGAGGGAGTAGAAGTACACCCCGTCAAATAACCAGTCCCGGTGATCTGCGCAGGGAGCACTAACACAAATCACGTGGTGTAGCTGAAATAGGAGAGACAGAGGGTACAGGATCTGAGGGGAATGCGCCAGGGTGCTTGCAGCCGGCTCCAGGGAAGGAAAAAAAAAAAGAAAAGCGCACATTTTTTCACAGGTCTTAAAGAGACAGGAGCCCAGCGGAGGAGCCGGATCACCCCAGGACACTCAGCCCAGCATGCTGGGAGTCCTGGGGAGTTTCAGACCCCGTAGCTGGTGACTGGGAAAGGGTGGCCGCACTTAGACTTCTCACAGAGATCAACAGACTCCCATTCGTTCCCACCCCAGCCAGAGCGATTAAGGGGCCTGCAGAGCAGTGCGGCCACAGGTGCGGAATAGTGGAGCAACAGTGTCACCTACAGCATCCCCACAGAATCTACTCCCGGTGGGCATTTTAATTTTTTTGTTCTTTTTTCTTGTAGTTTTGTTTTGTTTTGTTTTTTGTTTTTTCTTCCCTATATTTTTTCTTTTATTTTCTTTCTTTCTTTCTTTTTTCTTTTTTTCTCTTTAAGGTCTTAAAGAGGCCAGCTGACATACGTGGCAACTACCAGCGACCAGTTCTATAGTCATGAAAAGACAGAGGAATATGGTCCAGACTAAGATCAACCAGATAATCCCAGAGAGGGAGCCTGAAGGGATGGAAATGCACAATCTTCCTGAAAAAGAATTCAGAATAAAAGTGATAACCATGCTGATGGACCGACAGAGAAATGTGCAAGAGCTGAGGGAGGAAGTGAGGGAAGTGAGGAAAGACAATGCAGAAATCAGACAAGCGATCGATGGGTTTAACAGCAGACTGGATGAGATGCAAGAGACTGTTAATGGAATAGAAATCAGAGAACAGGAATACAGAGAAGCTGAGGCAGAGAGAGATAAAAGGATTTCTAGGAATGAAAGAATATTAAGAAAACTGTGTGACCAATCCAAATGGAACAATATTCGCATTATAGGAGTACCGGAGGAAGAAGAGAGAGAAAAAGGGTTAGAAAATGTCTTTGGAGAAATAATTGCTGAAAACTTTCCCTCGCTGGGGAAGGAAATAGTCTCGCAGTCCACGGAAGCCCACAGATCTCCCAACACAAGGGTCCCAAGGAAGACAACACCAAGACACATAATAATTAAGATGGCAAAGATCAAAGATAAAGACAGAGTATTAAAGGCAGCTAGAGAGAGAAAAAAGATCACCTACAAAGGGAAACCCATCAGACTATCATCAGATTTGTCAACAGAAACCTTACATGCCAGAAGACAATGGCATGATATATTTAATGTAATGAGACACAAGGGCCTCGAACCAAGAATATTGTATACAGCATGATTATCATTTAAATATGATGGAGGGATTAAACAATTTCCAGACAAATGAAAGTTGAGAGAGTTTGCCTCTCATAATCCATCATCAGGATATCGTAAACGGACTGCTCTAGAGGGAAGCACACCTAAGGCTAAAAAGATGTCACCAGAGAAAATAAAATCATAGCAAAGAAAGCAAACCATCCAAATACTAACTAAAGGCAAAGAGTAAAACACCTAGTATATAAAGAATGGAGGAAGAAGAATAAGAAGGGAGAGAAATAAAGAAACATCAGACGGTGTTTACAACGACTTAACAAGAAGATTAAGTTAGATTGTTAAATAGTAAAGAAGCAACCCTTGAACCTTTGGTAACCACAAATCTAAAGCCAGCAATGGCAATAAGTACATATCTATCGATAATCACCCTAATTTTAATGGACTGAATGCACCAATCAAAAGACACAGAGTAACAGAATGGATAAAAAAGCGAGACACATCTATATGCTGCTTACAAGAGACTCACCTCAAACCCAAAGATATACACAGACTAAAAGTGAAGGAATGGAAAAAGATATTTCATGCAAACAACAAAGAGAAAAAAGCAGGTGTTGCAGTACTTGTGTCAGACAAAATAGACTTTAAAACGAAGAAAGGAGCAAGAGATAAAGAAGGACATTACATAATGATAAAGGGGTCAGTCCAACAGGAAGATATAACCATTATAAATATATATGCACCCAACATAGGAGCGTCAGCATATGTGAAACCAATACTAACAGAATTAAAGGAGGAAATAGACAGCAATGCATTCATTTTAGGAGACTTCAACACATCACTCACTCCAAAGGACAGATTAACCAGACAGAAAATAAGTAAAGACACAGAGGCACTGAACAACACAATAGAACAGATGGATGTAACAGATATCTACAGAACTCTACACCCAAAAGCTACAGGATACACATTCTTCTCAAGTGCAAATGGAACATTTTCCAGAATAGACCACATACTAGGCCACAGAAAGAACCTCAGTAATTTCAAAAATATTAAAATCCTAACACCCAACTTCTCATATCACAAAGGTATAAAACTAGAAATAAATTTTAGAAAGAAAAAAAAAGGCTCACAAAAACATGGAGACTAAACAACATTCTCCTAATTAATCAATGGGTTAACGACCAAATCAAAACAGAAATCAAGGACTATATGGAGACTAATGACAACAAAAACACAAAGCCACGACTTCTGTGGGACCCAGCAAAGGCAGTTCTAAGAGGAAAAGTATATTGCAATCCAGGCCTATTTAAAGAAGGAAGAACATGCCCAAATGAATAGTCTAAAGACACAATTACTGAAATTGGAAAAAGAACAACAAATGAGGCCCAAAGTCACCAGAAGCAGGGACATAATAAAGATCAGAGAAGAAATAAATAAAACTGAGAAGAATAAAACAATAGAAAAAATCAACAAAACCAAGAGCTGGTTCTTTGAAAAAATAAACAAAATAGATAAACCTCTAGCCAGACTCATTAAGAGAAAAAGAGAATCTACACACATAAACAGAATCAGAAATGAGAAAGGAAAAATAATGACAGACCCCACAGAAATACAAAGAATTATAAGAGAATATTATGAGAATCTATATGCTAACAAGTTGGAAAACCTAGAAGAAATGGACAACTTCTTAGAAAATACAACCTTCCAAGACTGACCAAGCAAGAAACAGAAAAACAAAACTGAACAATCACCCGCAAAAAATTGAATCGGTAATCAAAAAACTACCCAAGAACAAAACCCCCAGACCAGATGGATTCACCTCTGAATTCTACCAGACATATAGAGAAGAAATAACACCCATTCTCCTTAAAGTTTTCCAAAAAATAGAAGAGGGGGAATACTTCCAAACTCATTCTGTGAAGCCAGCATCACTCTAATACCAAAACTGGGCAAAGAACTCACCAAAAAAGAAAATTACAGACCAATATCCCTGATGAACGTGGATGCAAAAATACTCAACAAAATATTAGCAAACCGAATTCAAAAATACATCAAGAGGATCATACACCATGATCAAGTGGGATTCATCCCAGGGATGCAAGGATGGTACAACATTCGAAAATCCATCAACATCATCCACCACATCAACAAAAAGAAGAACAAAAACCACATGATCATCTCCATAGATGCTGAAAAAGCATTTGACAAAATTCAGCATCCATTTATGATTAAAACTCTCAACAAAATGGGTATAGACGGCAAGTACCTCAACATCATAAAGACTATATATGACAAACCCACAGCTAACATCATACTTAACAGCAAGAAGCTGAAAGGTATTCATCTAAGATTGGGAACAAGACAGGGATGCCCACTCTCTCCACTGTTATTCAACATAGTACTGGAGGTCCTAGCCACGGCAATGAGACAAAAAAAAAAAAATACATACAAGGCATCCAGATTGGTAAAGAAGAAGTCAAATTGTCACTATTTGCAGATGACATGATACTGTACATAAAAAACCCTGAAGACTCCACTCCAAAACTACTGGAACTAATATCTGAATTCAGCAAAGTTGCAGGATACAAAATTAACACACAGAAATCTGTTGCTTTCCTATACACTAATGATGAACTAACAGAAAGAGAAATCAGAAAAACAATTCCATTCACAATTGCATCAAAAAGAATAAAATACCTAGGAATAAACCTAACAAAGAAAGTGAAAGACCTGTACTCTGAAAACTACAAGACACTCCTAAGAGAAATTAAAGAGGACACTAACAAATGGAAATGCATCCCATGCTCTTGGCTAGGAAGAATAAATGTTGTCAAAATGGCTATACTACCTAAAGCAATCTACAGATTCAACGCAATCCCTATCAAACTACCAACAGCTTTCTTCAACGAACTGGAACAAATAATTCTAAAATTCATATGGAACCACAAAAGACCCCGAATAGCCAAAGCAATCCTGAGAAGGAGGAATAAAACAGGGGGAATTACACTCCCTGACTTCAAGCTCTACTACAAAGCCACAGTAATCAAGACAATTTGGTATTGGCACAAAAACAGACCCACGGACCAGTGGAACAGAATAGAAAATCCAAACATTAACCCAAACATATACAGTCAATTAATATTTGATAAAGGAGCCTTGGATATACAATGTGGAGTTGGCAGCCTCTTCAGCAGCTGGTGTTGGAAAAACTGTACAGCTACATGTAAGAGAATGAAATTGGACTACTGTCTAGCCACATACACAAAGGTAAACTCAAGGTGGATCAAAGACCTGAGTGTAAGTCATGAAACCATAAAACTCTTAGAAAAAAACATAGGCAAAAATCTCTTGGACATAAACATGAGCGACTTCTTCATGAACATATCTCCCCAGGCAAGGCAAACAAAAGCAAAAATGAACAAGTGGAACTATATCAAGCTGAAAAGCTTCTGTGCAGCAAAGGACACCATCAGTAGAACAAAAAGATATCCTACAGTATGGGAGAATATATTCGTAAATGACGTATCTGATAAAGGGTTGACATCCAAAATATATAAAGAACACATGCACCTTAACAAATAAAAAGTCAATAATCCAATTAATAAATGGGCAAAGGACATGTATAGACACTTCTCTAAAGAAGAAATTCAGATGGCCAACAGGCACATGAAAAGATGCTCCACATCGCTAATCATCACAGAAATGCAGATTAAAACCACAATGAGATATCATCTCACAGTAGTGAGGATGGCCAAATTCCAAAACACAAACAACAACAAATGTTGGCGAGGATGTGGAGAAAAGGGAACCCTCCTACACTGCTGGTGGGAATGCAAATTAGTTCAACCATTGTGGAAAGCAGTATGGAGGTTCCACAAAAAACTCAAAATAGAAATACCATTTGACCCAGGAATTCCACTCCTAGGAATTTACCCTAAGACTGCAGCAGCCCAGTTTGAAAAAGACATATGCACCCCTATGTTTATCGCAGCAGTATTTACAATAGCCCAGAAATGGAAGTAACCTAAGTGTCCATCAGTAGATGAATGGATAAAGAAGAGGTGGTACATATACACAATGGAATATTATTCAGCCATAAGAAGGAAACAAATCCTACCATTTGCAACATGGATGGAGCTAGAGGGTATTATGCTCAGTGAAATAAGCCAAGCCGAAAAAGACAAGTATCAAATGATTTCACTCATATGTGGAGTATAAGAACAAAGAAAAAAACTGAAGGAACAAAACAGCAGCAGACTCACAGAACCCAAGAATGGACTAATAGTTACCAGAGGGAAAGGGACTGGGGAAGATGGGTGGGAAGGGAGGGATAATAGGGACAAAGGGGTATTACGATTACCAGATGTAATGTTGGGGGGGGGCATGGGGAGGGCTGTAGAACTCAGAGAAGACAAGTAGTGATTCTATAGCATCTCACTAAGCTGATGGACATTGACTGTAATGGGGTTGGTGGGGTGGACCTGATGAAAGGGGTAGTTTAATAACCATAATATTGCACATGTAATTGTAGATTATTGATACCAACAGAAATTATTAAAAATAAATAAATAAACCATTAAAAGAAACACACAAAAAGGAATAATGTTGACAATGCTGATTTTAATGGGTCACCACTAAATATTTTAAACTGCAACTTCCCTATTTGATTCTGCATTTTAATTCATCCCTTGGTCTATTTATTGGAGGGTTTTTTTTTTCCCCAAAGACTATGGGTGATACTTTAAAAAAAGAAAAAAACTTTACATATCTGAGATGGCATTCTACTGCTTTCTCTCCTGATTAACAAATCGGTTGAATATGGAATTAATCTGTTACAACATTTTCCTGTGTCAATTCTGTTCAGATGTATTCTGATATATATTATGAAGGAGATACAAGACCAGTCAGAGATTTTTCCTTTGTAAGGCATTTTTGCCAAAATGCTTATGAAATTATTTATACTTTAAGTAAAGTATATTTGTGTTATTTATATACATTTAAGTTATGCATATACACATATCACATATATATATATATATATATAGGGCTTATCTAGATGTTCTCATTTTTTAATTAAAAATTTTTATCTTAAAGGAAATACAGTTAAATGCACAAATCTTAGTATATAGCTTGATTAGTTTTGACATGTGTATACACTCATGTAACCATTGCCCTGATTAAGATACCAAACATCCTAATTTTTTTCCCTTCACTTGTTTCACCATCACCCTCACAGCTCTCCCCAGTGTAAAGTGTATTCATGAGTCTACTACAGATTTTGTTGTTTTTTATATTCCACATATAAATGAAATTGTACAATATTCATCCTTTTCTGTCTTATTTCACTTAGCATAATACCCTCTAAGTCTATGTTGTCACAAATGGTAAGATTTCATTCTTTTTTATGGTTGAGTAATATTCCTTTGTATATATGTACACATCTTTATCCATTGGTCTATAGATGGGCTTTCAGGTTGTTTTGATATTTTGGCTATTGTCAATTATGCTGTGATAAACATAGGCGTGCATGTGTTTCTTATATGGTATAAGACAATAGTCCAGCTTTTTTTCTACCCAACCCCTCCACCAGTGGTAACCACCAGTCACCTCTCAGTGTCTATGAGGCTACTGTTTTTTGTTTTGTTTTGAGATTCTACATATAAATGAAATCATATTTTATTTGTTTTCCACTGCCTGCTTATTCACTTTGAGTAATACCCTTTAGGTCCATACATATTGTGACAAGTGGCAAGATTTCTTTCTTTTTTTATGGCTAAATATTTGTGTATATGTACCACATCTCCTTTAGCCATTCATATATTGATGGACACCTTGGTTGCTTCCATCCAGTTTCATTCTTCTGCATATAGATGTCCAGTTTTCCCAATACTATTTATTGAAAACACTGTCTTTTCCCCATTATATATTCTTGCCTCCTTTGCCATATATTAATTGATCATATAGGTGTGGGCTTATTTCTGGGCTCTCTATTCTGTTCCATTGGTCCATGTGCCATTGTACCAGTACTATACTATTTTGATTGCTGTAGCTTTGTAGTGTGGTTTGAAATCAGGGAACGTGATACCCCCAGCTTTGTTCTTCTTACTCAGGATTTCTTGGGCATTTTGTGGGTTTTGGTGGTTCCATGCAAATTGTAGGATTATTTCCTCTAGTTCAATGAAAAATGCCATTGGTATTTTGATAGGGATTTCATCGAATCTGTAGATTGCTTTGGGCAGTACAGACTTCATTAAGTGTTAAACAGTCAAGGAGACCTTTTGAACTCAAGACTTTCTTCACCTGAGGAAAATGTTCTTCCATCTTCATTTCTTTCTGGTCATTTTGTTCTGCACTTTTCCTCAGGAACTGATTATTATGTATTAGATCTGTTGACTAAACTCTATTATTTTAATACTCATATTTGTCTTTTTTTTCCTAATTGAATGTACCTGACATTTGTTTTTCATATTGATTTGATTTTTCAAATGACCTTAACTACTTCTAACCAAAATTTAACTCTATTTTCTCTTTAATATCATAATTTTTCTTATCTTAGATAAGGAAAACTGATTCACCTTAGAAACCTAGTAAATAATATGAAATTTCCCAGCTTGGACTACCCTTGACTCTATTGTTTCCAAATCAGCCTAGTCTGAGCTGATCATACACATTTATGGCAATTTATAGACATCTATCTGAAGATAAGACAGAAGATTCTAATAGAAAAGTGGATAGTGCAGATGTCCAATAAACAATCACAAGTACAAGTAAATACTGGATGTCAGACACATCTAGTAAACAAATTAATTTAAAAATTCACTTAAGATATTGTGTATGACATGATTCTGCAATATAATAAATACTTAAAATGCAGAGAAAATATACTTCAAAACTTTTAAAACAATAAATAACAAAAAATCATTAATCAGTCACTTCCCTTTCTCTCAATATTTATGAAATAAGAAAATGTATGAAAATAGGATATGAATAAATGAAAGAAGAGCCTGAAATAAAATAGTGCTGAGAAACAAATGAAGAGAAATTTGGGTGGGAAGTTAAAAACTAGAACTAAAAATCTATGGCATGTGTTCTCAGGAAAAAAAAAGTAAAAATATGAAGACTGCTAATTGCAGTTTCAATGACACCTGTAACCAACTGCACATGACTAAAACAGGCTTTTGTACCAACACATTAATCTGATGTTTTTCACTCTGAAAGATTTCTTGTGAAGAAATTCTTCCATCTGTGGCAGTTGCTACATTTATAAACTTAATATGCAACAAGGCTTTTTATCTGGATTATTTGAAGTTCCCCATGATATGTTGGATAGCATAACTGATTTAAAGGATTCTTCAATAACAATGTTTACTTATATTAGCTGGCATATTCTTCCAAACTTTTGAAGTTCTTTTCAGAAAGAAAAGAATTATGACTCCAGTTGCTCATTAGAATATTTTATCTAAAAATATTATAAGGGCCCAAAGTTCCTTTCCAGACAAGCAAGAGATCCAAGGATTACCCTGGTATATATACAGTTCTACAAACTAAGGCCGGACCTGGAAGTGGGTTAGGAACAGGGCTTTGGGGAAAAAAAAATTGTAGTCTGGAGGGGGAGAATGTCCAGCAGAAATACTGGCAATGGACCTACAAGAGCATGCCAGTGATTAAAGATCAAAGGGAGACTATGGAGAAGCTGAGAATCAGGTTTCTCAGCAAGACTGTTAGTGGGTAGGGTCTGGAGGGGAGAGTAGGTAAGGAATGAGAGGCACCTTGAAGGGACTTACTGATTCTGACACTGTTACCCAGGCTCTGTAACGGTTAAGCACTAATATAGGCCAGAGCTTGATTCCCACCTTGGATTACTGAACTACGTCTATTGTTCTGTCTGTAATTTTGACAAAGCAGGACACAGACAAAAAGCTTTTTTGTGTGTGTGCCTGGAATTGAACAGTTAGTGAATTGACAATTTTCACACCATGGATTTGAGTTTGAATATATTGAACTTCCAGTGCTGTTATGGATGGTGCCTTTGCAGTAAAATGAAAATCGGAAGACCTAGGTGGTTTTAGGTGTGGTTCCTTTCCACTGATTTTCCCCTAAAATGCAGGAACATCTTTTATCTGCCTTTGCGGGAATTTTCTTCCTGTTTTGGAACATTTTAATTATGTTGCTGGTTATTTATTGCCTTTGTTAGAATAGTGCTAAATTTTCAGGGTTGGACCGTGGGTCCACATCTATGTTTTAATAACTTTTGTCTCATTGTTTTTCTTCTGTTTGACCATTTTCCTTTTATAATTTAGGAGAAAGTTTCAATTTTATTCTCTTGATTTTCTAGTATCAATTTTTCATTCAAATCAGATATAAGAGGACAGTTTAAAGTCAAATAGACTTCTCATAATTCAGTCCTGGACTGCTTTTCCAGCTTCATTTTTGTTAACTGAGGTAGAAATGACATGTAACATTAGTTTCAGATGTACATGTGATTCATTATTTGTATATATTGCTATATGACCACTATAGTAAGTCTGGTTAACATTTGTCACTATACATAGTCATAAAATTTTCTTTCTTTGATGAGAACTTTCAAGATATCTCTTAGCAACTGTCAAATACATAATACAGTATTATTGACTATCGTCACCATGCTGTACATTACATCCTCAGGACTTATAACTGGAAGTTTGTAGTTTTTGACCCCCTACATACACACACACCACCTCTGGCAACGCTGATTCTCCACATCAGTAAATTCAGGTTTATTTGTTTGGTTTAGATTCCACTTGTGAGGTCATAAGGTATTTGCCTTTCTCTGACTTAAATTTCACTTAGCATAATGTCTTCAAAGTCCTTCCATGTTGCTGTAAATGGCAAAATTTCCTTTTTTCATGGCTGAATAATATTCCTGTGTGTGTGTGTGTGTGTGTGTGTGTGTGTGTGTGTGTGTGTGTGTGGTCACACTGTCTTAACCATTCATTCACTGATAGGCACATAGGTTGTTGCCATTATCTCGGCCATTGTAAATAATGCTGCAATGAACATGGGGGTACATATATCTTTCCAATTAGTGTTTTCATTTTCTGTGGATAAATATACAGAAGTGGAATTGTTGGACCATATGGCAGTCCTGTTTTTTTGAGGGACCTCTAAATGTGTGTTCCATAGTGGCTGCACCAATTTATATTGCCACCAACAGTGTACAAGGTTCCGTTTCTCCACATCCTCCAGCTTCTCTTCTTGATTCCATTTACAGAATCTATAACTGAGGCATATACATAGAAATCTTTTCAATTTCCCAACATCCAATGTTCTTTCATGTTTTCATGCCTTATACATACTTTTTCCTCCTCCCTGGAATGAATTACCTTTTGCTTCCACTAAGGGTTCCTTTGTCTCCCATTCTTATGAAGAAGTAATCGGATCCTCCTTGCCTGTAGCTCTTATAAAGAGGCTCTCTGTCGGCATGTGCTCCAGGAGAGGGCTTGGAAGTACTGAAGTGTAGAAGAGGCAATACTCACTGTATCTGGGTAAAGCTTCAACAAAATATGCCATTAAATCTGAGATAGTTTCTAGGCAGAGATCGGAATAAAGGTCTTCCAGGCAGAAGAAACAAGAAATATCATGGGAAGTTTGTTTATAAGACATAAGAAAAGAAGAAAACTGAAGTAACTGGGGCACAGAGTGAGTAGAGGTAGTAAGCCATGCATGTAATGGAGAAGGTATTGGGCCGGACATACAGACACCCTGAAGTCCTGTAACCTCTCTAGGCTTCAATTGCCTCATAAGGAAAAAAAAAAAAAATAGGGTTGGATCAGATGAACTCTTTAGCAGGAGATGTGGGTTTGGGTTGGGCAAGGGTAGTATTTAATTTATACAATCCTTTCTTACCACGTTCCAAGCACTGTGATAGGTAGAGGGGAATTCAAAAAGAGAAGGAAGGAGAAATCTGAAATAACATTTTGAGTACTACAGGTTTTACCTAGAAGTCAATGACTCAGCAATTCTTCAATTCTCAAATCAATTGACTGAACAACTAATTGCTAGGCAATGTATTGAAAATTTCCATTTGGAATATTCTAGAATAACTTTATGCTAGCAGGGATAGGGTTTAACATGTTTTTCCATTACCTCATATATGTCAAAGTGCAAACATGCACCATGTTCTAATTTAATTTTTCTAGCAATCTATCAATTTGACATTATCAATATTTACAATTTTACATTAGGAAGCACAAATAGGTTATATTACATTTGACATTTTTACAGTAAAAATGCTACTTCAGAAAGACCATTGCCTTTATTAAAGAATAATGATCCCCTGCACAAATTATGCAAAAAAAAAATGTTTATCTTTGATATGCTATTCTACAGTCTTTTTCAAACTATAGTTTGAGGCTCTCTGGGGAGAATCTCAGGATACATTCTCAAGGGTCTGTAATGTCTTCCCCATATTTTGAATCTTGTTATTTTGATAAGTTTAAAAATGAATACATACGTATGTAGGGCTCATCTCAACAACTTGTATCTTAAGCACCACATGTGGATTTGTACTTGTGTAACTCACTAGCATTTGTACTTGTATAACAATCTCTTTAGCATGAAGTAGATATATTTTAATACAAGTGGCCATGAACTAGAACAGAGGTGCTCTTAATATGTACATGGTGTCTTCCTAGGAGGAGATGACCGAACATTACAGCACACTGTACAAGGTTTTACAGTGGTATATAGTGAGGAAAGTGGTGGCAAAAATGTCATTACATGTTCACATTAACATGCTAAAATCAAAAGAGCCTGCTCTGCAGCAGGTATCATAGTCTAAGCAACAGTTTCTACACCCTTTGTCTACATGATTAGATAGATGTTTCTGGGTTAAACTTTGCTTTTGTCATTGTCCAAAAAAAAATTCTATTTCTTGTGTAATAGTTTTAGGACAATGGAGGGCAAAAGTTCATTTCAAAGTTTATGGTTATACATATTTAAGTAAATCTTGTGTGGAAAGTTTTTTTCCTTTAGTTTTTGCATTTATGTTTTAGAAACAATTGTGTAGTTGAAAGATTATGAGCTTTGGAATTTGACATTCAAATTCTGATTCTGCTGCACCTTAACTGAGGAAGTACATTAACTTCTATGAGCCTGTGTTTTCTGAGAATGGTATCTCAGAGAATGTGTTATCTGAGAATGATAATAGCAAATTTGTTGTTAAAATCAGGTAATAGGTGGAACTATGTGCAGTCAACATAGGCTTTTCTCTCTTTTCTCTTTACTGAGGCCACATTTTGCCATCTAAATTTTTCCCTAGTAACCCACCAGAGAACAGCATGGGACATAGATTAGCAGCACAGTGCATTTTGGACCATTTAGCCCTGATGGAAATTATTAGAGAGAGGGAGTGGAAGATATGGCTCAAAGTATTGGAACTATTTATAAAAGCAAATTACTCATGTGCTTATCCCCCCCAAAACAGAGGTAATCAGCATGTGTTTAATACCTCCTTCCTTATGCTGAGCTGGAAGCAATTTCAGGATAAAAATTTCTTTTTCAAACATCTGCCTTGAATTTTTAATCCTAAGTAATTAGCAAGAAAGCAATTTCTATACCTAAATTACTAAAGGATTAAAAGTTGTCTTTAAACTTGATAAAAGTGAAATAAAAGCCTTCCAACTTTCAAACACAATAAACAATTTACATACTTTTTACATTTGTAAAGAAGGTATAATTCTTTATAAAATAGAATAGGAATAGATATATTAAAGGGCTGATAACTATTCTTTTAACTCTTTGAAGGAAAAATCTCCAACATGAGATCTTTGCTTATAAATCTTACTGAGACTTCATTACAAGTATGATATATGAAAAAAATCCTGGTATTAGCTTGTCAGAGTGTCAATTTCATCCTAGTCGTTTGTTACTCCAGTGTGGCACATGAGCGAAATACCATGGTTTCTTCCAGCTTTAATTTTTATGATTCCTTAGGCTCATTTATTAAGTGAATAATATTTGAGATCACAGCATAAACAGACTATGGGCTTTAAAGAGATGCATTCAGCAGCTATTAGAAAAAACAAGACATGTTCAGTTACCACTCTTACAGAGTATTTTTTGATGCCTTATGAAAGGGCTATAGGACTAGAGAAGGGCCTGTAGAGGTGGTTAGTTTTGAGTAGAACCTGGAAGGATGGGTAATTGATAGGAATGGTAGAGAGAGACTGCACCACATTGAGAAGGGCATGGGCAAAAAGAGACAAAGTTGTTTTCAGGATGGCAACTGTAGCAGGTTGGGTGGAATGTTAGGGTTCATAAAGGCAGTTAAAGATAGGCTGCAACTCCACAAGAGGGATGGTTAGAAGGCTTAAAACACAAGCCATTTAAATAGGGTATTAATGTGCATTAGGACCAATATGTAGAGTGGAACAACAATGAGCCTTCAAGTTGAAGAGAACTTTGTTTAGTAACCATCAAATAATAGAGCTCAACCTATAAACCACATTAATGGTGTCTTGTAAAGGATATGTAAAGCTTCCAATTGCTGAAGAAAACTGGTGGCAAGAAAGGAGCTAATGTCTACCATTCTGTCATCTATTTAGGGATTAGTAGCCATACTATCTCACCAGATTGATATAAAATAATCCACTAGCATGAGCCTTGGGACTAAATTGTAATCTTTGTTTTCTACAATGGATTTGAATCTCTCTCCTTGCTCCCACCCATGCACGCCCACGCCAATAAGGGAATCTTGTCTATGCAAAGGCAGAATGTATTACCTAGCTGCAGGCACAAACTAAGGAGTATAACTAACTCACACCCTGTCTTAAGGGCTCAGAGTATAGACTCCTCTGATAGTCTGCGTTTAAATCATGGTGTCCCCACCCCCTACTAGCTATATAATTTTAAAATTATTTGTTTCCTACCTAGAAAATTGAGAATATGTAGTTGGAAAAGGGAGGAATATTAGATAATGTGGATATTCTTTCTGAATACTAACAATAAACTGTAACAAGTGATAGCTTCTTAAAAAGTTGCAATGGGGAATCTGAAACCGTATCAGTACAGTTCTTGTATTTTATAACACTAAAATCCATTGGTCTTTCCTATACTTGGAATGGCTATTTTACCCATGCAGTTTATAACATTATGTATTGATCACTGGAAAATATCATTCACTGAGTTATTCAGATCTTCAAAATCATTTCATAATGTAAAAAATAAAAATAAAAAAATCCCACTTGTTAACATTACCACCAGTGTCTTCAGAAAACTCTTCAAGTATTGAGATGTCAAGCTCATAATGAAGAATACAAGTTTACCAAAATTTTAATTTGAAAGTTACAACTTCATTTGCAATAAATACATCAGATTCATATGACAGGATCACTGTTCATTTTTGAGAACTGCCTACCAAATACCATAGACTTAATAATCATAGTTTATCTTACCCTTCTGTTCAAGTAAAAATTATATTCTATGAAAAAAGTTATGTCAGACCCCAACTGAAAATTGCATTTCTTCAAAATAACCATCATGTTTTGGTATGCAGAACTGCTTTACACATAATACCAATTTTATCAAACACATGTACTCAGGTTGAGATATAAAAAAAATGGAAATGCATGGCAGTGAAAATGCAATCAGTACTACTGGCAGTATGTTGCTATGCCTTGATTTGTGCTAATAAGGTGGTGGTAATTTTAGCCACCACTTCTTTTGTACCATTCATGCAAAAGTCAACATGTGAGTTTCAAGTTCTTTGTACATTTTGCCCACAATTCCGTCAGCTTTATACATTGCAAATAATTTCTCCTGTGGTTTGTCATTTTCTTAACAGTGTCTTCTGAAGAGGTTTCTCAATTTATGTTCCACTGATCCATTTTTTTTTAATGGTTTGTATTTTTTATTTCTAGGAAATCTTTGCCAATCTAAGGTCCCAGATTTTTCTCCTGTTTTCTTCTATCTGTTTTATTACTTTTAGGTCTATGACCTGCTTTTTACGTATTTGCATATGTTGTGAAGGGGTGTAATGTTTGTTTTTTCAATAAATATGTCAATACCATGTTAAAAAAAAACTTGAAAAGGTCTTATTATCTTTTATAGATGTTAGATTCAAGCTAGTAATATTGTCAAGATTTTATCCCTACATTGTTGAGGACTACTGTCCTGTGATTTTCTTGATTTATAATGTCTTTATCAAATTTTAGTATTAGAACACTGGCCTCATTAAACAAGTTGGAGATACTCTCTATTTTCTGAAAGATTCTGGGTAATACTGGTGTTATTTCTTCCTTGAATGGGTAAAATTTACAAGGGAAACCATATGGAATTGTAGTTTTCTTTGTGGGAAGATATTTAGCAATAGTTCCAATTGCATTAATAGATGTGAGGCTATGCAGGGTTTTGTCTATTCTCGTGTCAGTTTTATTTTTCTAATTTTCCTTTTATCTAAATTGGTGGGTTTATTGGCATAAAAATGGTCATACTTTTGTATCCTTTTAATTTAGGTAAAATCTTTAGTGGCAACTTCTCTTCCATTCCTCATACTGTGGTTTGTAATTTCTCTGGTTTGCCTGATTGGTCTAATTTGCCACCTACCAATTTTGTTGCTCTTTTGAGAACAAGATGTTAGTTTATTGATTTTTCTCCATTGTTTTTCTTACACATTTTTTTCCTACTATTATTTCTTTCTATTTAATTTGGGTTTACTTTGTTCTTATTTTTCTAGAATACAGATAAAGGTTGAAAGTTCTTTGACTTTATATCATTTTGTTTTCTAATAGTATTTAAATCTATCATTTTCTAACAATTTTTTAATAATTGAAATGATACATTGATATTAATTAAAATGGAAAGTATGATCCCTGGTCATAAAAGATTTAAACTAGAAATCAGTGAGAGAAAGCTACCTAGAAAATGCCCAAGTATTTGGAAACTAAGAAATACACTCCAAAGACACAAAAATATCCAAGTCAAGAAAGAAATGTCAGGGCAAATTAGAAAATATTTTGAGCTTAAGATGAAAATGCAACAAATCCAAATCTGTAAGATAAAGATTATTCAGGAGGGACATGTACAGTGTCAATTGCTTAACAGAAAAGTTAAGTATCAAGTTCTCAAATCTGTAATGTAGACTTCCACCATAAAACTAGGAGAGAAAAATAAGCCCAAAGCAAGCAGAAAAAAGGAAATATATTACAAGAAGAAATCAGTGAATTGGAAATAGAAAGACAACAGAGAAAGTAAATGAAACAAAAGTTGGTTCTCTGAAAAGATAATAAACTGACAACCCCCCAGCAAGATTAACAAATGACAAAGAGAAAGAGAAAGACACAAATTGCCATTATCAGGACTAAAACCAGGCCCATCATTTCAGAACGTTAAGAAACCAAAAGGATAATAAGGAAATACCATGACCCATACACACAAATTAAAAAATTTATATGAAATGGAACAATTTCTCAACAAACTATCAGCAGCCACTCAGTATGAAAGTTTAAATAGCCCTATAACTATTAAAGAAATTGTAATCATTTTACTACCAATCTCCAGACCTGGATAGTTTTGCAGGATTCTACCAAATATTTAAAAAAAAGAATTAACACCAGTTTAATACAATCCTCCAGAAAATGGAAAGAGGGAATATTCATTCCCTAAATTTGTTTTGTAAAGCTGGTAAAAACCAAACAGAAGGGAGAAAAAAAAAATCTACAGGCCAATGCCCCTTAGGAATATGCAGAAAAATCATGACCCAGCTATCAGCAAATAGAATCCAGCAAAATAAATAAAAACAATTACATACCATGACCAAGTAGGGTTTATTTCAGGGGCAAAAGACTGGCTTAATATTTAAAAATAATTCATAATACTAAAGGGTTAGAGAATAAGTTATGCAGTCCTATTAATCAACATAGCAAAAGGATTTGACAAAATTCAATACCCATTCGTGACAAAGGAATTCCCTTCTTTGATCATATAGCTGACATAGTGGTGAACGACTGAATGCTTTCCTCCTAATTTGGGGATAAAAAGGCAAATATTCCAGCTCTCATCACTCTTATACAGCACAGTGCTGGAAGTTCAAGCTAGTGCAATAAGATAAGGAAATGAAAGGCATACAGATCAAAAAGGAAGAAACAAACTGCCTGATGTGCAGATGGCACGATTGTGGGAGTGCTGGCCCTTAGGTTACTCCACCTGTAAGACCCAGAAAACAGGCCCTGCTCAGCCCCGGGATGGATGGCGACCCAAATACTCACAAGAGACCGGTCTTGATGCAAACAGCAAGAGGTTTATTGATTCCACCAGCGCGCTGGGGTCAAGGCTCATAACTCACGCAGGAGCGGAGTCCGACCCCGAGCAGAAATCACAGGAGGTTTTAAAGGAAAAGGGACCACAACCAGGGGGAGGCGAGGGGGAGGTCTGCTGATGATTCGATAGCAAAAATATTTCAATTAGGGTCTCACAGGGCTTTATCTTCACAATCTATCAGTTTTGGGGAGGATTACCTAGGCACGGGTTTGCAAGCTATTGTGTCATTGTGTTCAGGCCGGTTTTTATGACTCAGGCCAAGGGTCAGAGCCTACTTAAAATTTTCCTATTCTTTCAGGTGGTTTCGGGGAAACTGAAACTCAGGCCCTCTGATTTCTGAGGCTTTCTGGGGCCTGTCATGGCATTAGTTTGGTCCTTTCACACCAGATTAGAAGAGGGATTCTCAAGTCTTTGCTTTTCCATTTGCTGTTAGTTTGAAATGTCAAAAAACAAAACCCACAAGGAATCTTCTCCTCAAATGTTTGACGTTCTTCCAAAAGATATTTTTCACATGTTGTACATACTGCTTATCCAGATAGCTCTTAAATTTATTATGTACAATAAATGCAAATGTTCAAGCTGGCAGGGAAGTAGTGTATCACAGTTTCTGGATACCAACTACCAAGATTTGTATCTTGACACTGTCACTCACTGACTGTATTACCACTGTGGGAAAATTTCTTCTCTGCTCAATTTCCTCAATTATATAATGCTGATGACAATGGTTATGATTAATAACTTACCACACTGGGTTTTATTGGGATTAAATGTGAAAACGTGCAACTGAGCATAGTGTCTCATGTACAGAAAAAGCTCAATAAATATTACTCATATTATTGTAAATATGTGAAATAGCCCCACTCCCGTTAATGTCTTCCCCCTAAGCAAAGAATGACATTACTCACAAAAATCTAATGTTTGAGGATTTTCATCAAAGAGCAAGATTATATATGACAAAAATTAGGAAAGCAAGCAAAATCTGTAGTAAAGAAAATTAGTACATCTGACAAAATATTCACCCCCCCACCCCAAGCAATTAAAACAGCAGTGAAGTAGCATTTTATAATTGCCAAATCAGAAGTATTCTGGTGACGGGCTAGTGCTGACTAGGCTGCAGTCAACAGGTATACTGTATTGGTGACTGAACTGATGGAACTTTTTTAGCAATTTGCATATATCTGAAAGGAAAATTTAAAAAGTGTGTCTGTTACATGTGATACTAGACTTTCTATAACGTAACATTTACAGTTTTGTCTCCCTTTCTTTCCACAGTGGACAGAGCTAATTCTAGATCCAATCTTTTCTTCCAATGTGTCCATAATATCAGCCACCAGGGTGTTCTCTAACATCCTCAGATATATGTGAGAATGAAGGATGAGAACTGTTAAGCCCAAGGCCAAAAAGTATGAGCATGTATTAGGGAAAGGATAACAGAAAAGAACTAAGACACAGTATCAAGGAGGACTATGGGGCCAAAATAACATTGCCAAGATCAGATTAGGTCATGTCAGAACTTGAATATTCAGTTTGGAGAAACTGCTCTGGTGAGGTACCTGGAGACGCTAAGAATGATATACACTAGCCTTTTGGTATTTGTTAGCTCCATCTTTTGAGCTCTTAAAGGGACTTCACCTTTTGAACTGGAAAGCACTAAGAAATTATGACAATCATCTTTTGAGTTTTTTTTTTGTAGAACAGATGGATTTATTTATTTGTATATCATACTGAAGGAAAAATATACATTTTGTTTAATCCACTGGCTCCTACATTCTCATTCACTAATAGCTTGTTATTGACTGGATTATGAAAGGGTTAGCAAAATTTTTAAAAATATTAGGCGACGTCAGATAAACTTGCAGCAAAGAATAGCATGCAACATACCTTCTCCTAGCTTCTATTAAAAACCCAAAGATTTCTTCTAAAACTTAAGATTGCAAAGATCATTTACTAAGCACATAGGAACATGACATTCAAACATCATTAAAATGAGAGAAATCTTTCAAGATCTCTTTCTCATCTGAGTTTAAATCAGGGACGAGAATTGTGCCCTCAAGGAACTAACCACAAAATAGCTCAGTGCTCGCCAGACAGTTTCCTTTGTGTTCCCTTTGTTAGTCCAGCTACCTTCTTTACAAATCTCCTTACCAAATGACTTCATTAGCAATTGAAAACACACTAATTATTACCTTAGGAGTTAAACTAATTAAAAGCTATCAGCTGTATTTATCCTATAATTTCATCTGTTTCTTTGTATTTTTGTTTCTTTACAAGCAGAATTTACCACCAACCAGTTATCTCAAGCCATTATATACAAAAGACTTGTGTGAGAAGAAACATTCGATGATATACATAAAATCACAATCACAGTAATTGGACCACAGTTAAGAAAAAAGGAATCTATGCTTATTTATAAATGATTATATAAAGGAAGAGACAATATGGGTTAAGCAATGACATAATATTTACATAAGCAAATTAAGTAAATCCCAAGCTCTTAAAAAGTTTGTTTAAAAAACAGGTCAAGGTGTAGGAGTAAATTTGTACTTTTAACTGCCACATATGATCATTTGGGTCCTTTTGCCTTGGATTTGGTTTCCTTTGGAATCTTTCCATTCTGACATTGAGTAAACCTGGCGACTGTAGAAACACCATCCACAAACTTCGTCTTGAAAAGGACATTTGCATTGTTGAACATACCTTCCTTTAGAGACACCACAATAAACTTAAGGGAAAAAGAAAAAAAGCATAAAAAATAACTTTTGTAATATCCTTGACGTTTATTCCTTTTTATACTAGAGCTAGGAATTGTTTGGAGATATTTTGATTTTATTTCTTTAAATGCATGGCTTCAAGAAAATGCACATCCTAAAATGCAAGTAATAAACAGTTATACTAGGTACCTAATGCTAGCTTTCCATATTTAGTTTCAGGAAGTCTCTTAATTTTATCTCGAGTGCTTCATTACCCAAGTTTACTATTTCCTGCTGGCTGAGTTCTTGCTGTCTTCAGCATATGCTATCAGTGGTTTTTTGCTAGCTCTAAATGCCCCAGTGAAATATTTTTCTGTGTATTTTTAATACCAAAGAAGGCTTCAAGTTCCTACAGTACTACCACCAGCTCAAACGGAGTACTCATAGAATTAACAGTTAATGTTAACCTGTAATACTTCAGTTAAATGCTAAAACACTGAATAAATACAGTGTATGATAACTATGATAAGTGAAACGCCCAGAGTCGTACAATCCATTATCTATACAACCATTTTGGCAGCCTCAGTTCCTAGACCAACAGTTTATTGAAAACAAAACAGTTCTTGGCTTAAAGGGGGCTTTTTTCTACTTTCTAACGAGGAGAAATGAAGAGAAATGCCACATGATTTTCTGATACCTGGGTATAGCCCTGAATAAAATAGTCTTGTTTTGAATGGGCATCATCTGGCAGCTAGAGAGAATAATTACATTACCCCTAATTCCAAATTATAAAAAAATTAGATTCTCCCTCACACTACAACCAAAAATTGTAATGCCTGGCTCTTTAACAGGAGACCAAACCCTCTTTCCTTCAATACCTATTTGAATATAAGTATATATTTAAAGACATAGCCAATGCTTTAGTATTCTTCAGTCCTAATATCTTACTAATATTGACTGCTACTGAATATCTTAAGAAAAACAAATACTGAAACTATTACTGAGACATCTGTTCTGGTTCTCACCTGAGAGTGTGTGAAATGAGTCCGGAGCATCTGTCCGATATTCTGGGTATGAGAAAGATCCAAGGCTGCATCTACCTCATCCAGGATGTAAATTGGAGCAGGTTTGAAGAGAAGCATGGACAATATTAACGACAAAGCCACTAAAGACCTAAGAAAAGGCCAGGAAAAAAAGCTATCAAAACTCCATTTTACCATTTTTTACTAAGACACTGAAACAAATCTGCTATCCTGTAATTAGCATGAATAGTGCAGACTTAGCTGAAAGACAGCCACAGAAAAAAAATCTTAAGTTTCAAACTGTAACGCTTTTGTTGTATTAAAATGTTTCTTATAGTTTAGTTTCCCATTTTTCTCCTCTTCAACAACTTTTATTTGGAATAGGTTTATATTCTTTCATCAAATAATGATATTCAGCACATATCTTTAAGAAAAGATGTTAGTTAATAGCTTTTTTGCTTCTTCCCCAGCTGCTGGTACCAGACACACCTAGATAGCAGGTCAGTGAGAGCTACATGCTTATTCTTTTTATACTTGTTAAGACAACAGCTATTATCTTAGTAATAGGATAACTGGTTTAGGGGTTCTCTTTCACACTTTTACCATATATGCGTTCACATGTGCATACACATACATACTCTACTCTCAAATGGTGCCAATAAAAAAAAAAGAGTTGTATAGATTATAGAACATTACATACTTGAGTGTCAGAAGGTCAAAACTTATGTGATGGTTAAGTTTGTGTGTCAAACTGACTGGATTGTAGGGTATCCAGATACATGGTCAAATATTATTTGTTATGGTGTTTCTGGATGTATTTAGCATTTGAATGGGAAAACTCAGTAAAGAAGTTTGCCCTCCCCAGTGTGGGTGGACATCAATCAATCAATCCGCTGAGGGACTGAACAGTAAAACAGGCAGAGTCAGTTTCTGCCTGATCACTTGAGCTGGGACACGGACATCCTGCCCCTGGTGTTCCTGGTTCTCAGGACTCACATGCAGGATGGAATTGCCCTACCGGCCAATTCCTTATAAATCAGGAGAACCCTGATTGATACCTTATTTAAAATTTGTATTTATGCTTTGTATAGCTCTTTTTCAGTTCTAGTCAAGCTAATCATCCCCTGTAACTGTAGCTGTTTTCATTCTAATGGGTTATGAAGAATCCTAGTAATTCTTGTATTTTTTAAACTTTTTATAAAAAAGCTCTAATATATTTATTTAATATTAGAATAAAAATTACAATAACATTTGCAACATACTTATGCTATGGCATCAGCAATTACATGAATATTCCCAACTTTCTTCCAGAAGGTTGTAATTCCTTGGCTCTCTGTAGGGAAGGAGTTAGGCCCCGTGACCTAGGATTCTCCTAGTACACCAACTATCTGCATCACTGTGTAAGGCTGAGCGAAACTTCCCTGACGCTCAGAGCATGCTAGCTCCAACATTCTCTTTCTTTTAGGTAGATCCATGTGGTATCATTTTCCTTTTACTTGAGAACTTCCTTTAGCTTGTACAGTTTTGCTGTATCAAATCCTTCAACATGTTTTTCTAAAATATTTATATTGCCTTCAATTTGAAGAACATTTCTATTAGACACAGAATTCTTGGTTGACACATTTTTCTTGTAGTCCTTTACAGATGTTCCAAACTTCTGACTTGCATAGTTTTTGACATTAAGTCTTAAGTCATTGTTTTTTTCTTGGTACTAATATGCCTTTGTACCTCTGGCGGGTTTTAAGATGTTTCTCCTATTCACTGGCATATAAAAATCACAATTTCATGATATGCGTTTGTGTTGTATGTGTGTGTTTATGCGTTCGGCCCACCTGGGTTCACAGACCTTAAGTCTGGGGTTTTACAGAACTCATCAAATCTGGGTAACTTGGAGCCTTTATTTCATCAAGTATTTTTCTGTTTTGCCTCTTCCCTTCCTTTTGGAACTCCAATTATGTGTGTTAGCCTGCCGGATCTAACTTCCCACAAGTCACTGATGCTCTGTTTTTAATTTTTTTCTCTATTTAGCCTGAACAGATTCTTTGCTATGTCTTCAAATTCACTCATGTTACTTTCATATTGTCTTAATTGCTGTTAATCTCATGCAGTAAACTTTTCCTGTTAGGTATAGTTTTTATCTTTGGAAGTTCCACTTGATTCTTTTTTAATAGCTCCCATTTCTCTCATCATTTTCTTTTTACTTGTAGTTCTTGGAAATAAAGTAACTTTTTAACTTCCTTGCCTGTTTGTTTCATCACCTGTCATTTCTGCGTCTGTTTCCATTGACTGATTTTTTTCTCTAGGTTATGAGTCACATTTTTTTTAAATTAAAGTATCACTGATATACAATCTTATGTTGGTTTCAAATATACAACACAGTGGTTCAACAGTTACCCATATTATCAAATCCTCACACACCCCGGCAGTGTGGTCACTATCCATCAATGTAGTAAGATGCTACAGAATCATTAACTATTCTACATGCTGTACTACCATCCCTGATGAGTCACATTTTTTTGATTTCTGTTCAGTAATTTTTATTATGTGGTGGACACTGAGATTTTGCTATTCGGTTTCAATTTTACTGTCTTTCTTTGAAGAATATTGGGCTTTGTTCTGAGAAACAATTAAGTTACATACAGATAGATCACCTTGATCTCTTCAAGGTCTGCAATTAACTTAGCTAAGGTATGTTTTGAGTAGCCTTTACTTCAAGAATAGTACAGAACTAATAAGGCTAAAGTATGCATGCTTACTGGAGCCTCCCAAAATTCTGATCTGTTTCCTCAATTTAGACTACTAGGCTTTACATAGGTTTCCCTCTCTCTGATTACAGTGCAGAATTTATTCATAGGGAGAAAATCAGGTTAAACAGAGCTCAGCACTTTTGTTTCCTTTCTCTCAAGTATCACACTCCTGGGCTACTCCTTTTCCAATGTTGCCTACTATTTTAATCACATTTTCTAAATGAGATTTGTGGTCTTACATATTACAGGGTCCTTAAAGTCTGCATGCAAAGATAGATAAGCAAAGCAAAACTCCAGTAAAACTGGAAAGCAATGAGTGGATGGATTATACTAAAATAAGAGGAATGAGAAATTATAATACTGCAAAGAGGTTACTCACCTCTGACCACCACTAAGTTCAGTTAGGTTTTCTTTCCAAGTATTTCCTAAGGCAACCCTGAACTCCAGACCATCCAATACAGTTTGCCCCTCTGGAGGTGCAAGCATAGCATTAGCACCAGGCAAAAGAGTAGAAAAAATAGACCCAAAGTCCTTGTTTACCTGGATAAAAACAATATCAAAATATAAAAAGTTTTCCAAGAAGAATCAAAGGATTTGTGTATATGCAACCTAGTATGTGCATTTTGTCTATTACTCTAACTCAGGGTTGGCAAATTACAGCTCACGTGACAAAGCCAGCCATGCCTTATGGCTGCCAGTGCTACAATAGTCTAATAGTTGCAACAAAGACTATATGGCTCACAGAGCCAGAAATATTTATTATCTGTCCCTTCACAGAAATAGTTCTGCTGAGCTCTGCTCTAACTTTCAGGGGAAACTAGAGGCTAAACTCTAACTCTACCCCAAAGCTTTGACATTTTTGAAGGCCAGGACTCCTTAGAGCCACAAAAATGTGTAATATAGGAGACTGAACTTCCAATTGGAGAAACAAAAACTCTTTTGGACATAAAACATTTTCTTATAAAACTTGTTTTCTGTTGAATGATATGGTAAAATAGGCCTGTGGTTATAAACTAACCTTAAATACCCAAAGAAGATCAGGGTAAGTCTAGGAAATCAAACCACCAGATCTGTTTATGGTATTGAATGGTTCTTTTCTATATACTTTTTTCTCATAGCAAAAAAAAGTTAATGTGTTAATAGGAAGGATTGCACCCTGAGAGAAAAAGGCCAAAGAAGCTGTTTGGCCTCATTCCCATCAAGCCATAGTAGATTACACAGAGATTTAGGAGCCAATATTCTAGCTTGTAATCAGGTAATTTTGTATATCCACACTTGATCAATGATTTCATAATTGGGCCATCTGTCATCAAAGACCTAACTAATAACCTTAGTTCAAATTTGAGAGTACACACACACATGAATTTAACAGCCATTCTCTTTAGGGAAATCTCCAAATTCAAGTGCCAATACAATATACTTTTTATGAATATTTGTAGTAAAAAAGAATCTTTTAAACACAAGCATTGCTTCTGAATCTAGATTTACTAAGGAATGCATATTTTAACAGCCACGCACACATGCTGAGTAATACCTTATACAGAGGAAAAAGGATCTAGTTTTATCTGGGATTTCCAGAGCTAGGCAAGGTTTATCACAATGGAGAGAGGGACCTCTGTCTCTTTTGGGAAAGATGGAAGACAGCACTGTATTCAGAAAGATACTAGGTTCTTTTCCTTTTCCTTCCCTATTCTCCTTTCTTTCCTTACCGTACCCCTGCCCCGCATTTTTGGCCAGGCAGGAGAGATGCAGTTCAGGACTAAGACAGTGGAATGCTACTAAACCCTGAACATGACCAGGGGACTGCAAGTGGAAATTTCTTCAAAAGAAAAAGAGAAAGTTATCAGTTAACGGGCAGAGAATATAACTCTATCCTAAAGAGGAAATGAATTATATTCATGGGTAGGTATAACAATGAAGCTAAGCAGCAAACACAAAAACCCAACGCTTAAAATATTTGTGAACCAAGTATGCTTGAAGCCGAAGGAAAGTATGTAATGCTGATGATAATTACACCTACCCTCACTAGGTCATTGTGAAGATTAAATGAGAATATGAGAACAGTGCTTGGCACATGAGCACGCCATAAATATACCTGTTTGAGGAGAACTTTGGAAACTGGGGAAAAATCTGTTTAAAGATAACTCTAAATCCAGGAACCATGGGGAATACGAGACAACCTTTCAGATCCAGTGTTAAACTACATGTACAAGAACAATGGGTCCAACTTTTTGTATGCATTTTTTTCAAAAGACAGACACATACTACAGGGATATAGAACCTGAAAATAAGTCACCGAGCAGGAAAAACAATGTGACTAACAAGGATAATTGTGCTGCCATTACTGAAAATAACATTCTTACAAAATTAAAGAGAGAAAAAGAGGCAAGGTGCCCAGTTACATCCCAGAGGCACAGGACTGTTAAATATGAACAGCCCAGTAACTGTGGAATCTGAGTAAGTCTTCTGTTATGGCGGACACAGCAAAACTTCCACTTAGCAGGCTAAGGAATTATCCTAAAGGAGACCAATATGTGCGGCCAGGGAAGTTAGAAATAATAGTAAAGAACCTTGAATATGCCCAAATTGTTATAAAAACAAAACTGGTAGTAGGGATTTCGTTGTGTAGGAGTCTAGTAAAAGAAAACTAAACTGCCTTGTTTACTGCCCAATTCTTAAAAGAAGCAAAACAGGGTGACAGTAGTTAACAACAAAATGAAATTTTAACTTTGGTTCTAATTTAGGAAAAGAGAATCCCAGTTTTCTACCTTTTGGCTATATGATCTTAGGCTGTTTCATCTTCCTCAGCTTTGGGTTCTTCATCTATAAAATAGGGATAATAACTACCAAAGTTACAGAATTGTTTTAAGAAAACTAATGTAAAATAATTAACAGATTAATCCTTTAGTATATATTTATAACTATTAATCTAATGTGTCCAAAATGCTTGCAAAAAACCCACAGAATGTGTAATAATTATGAATTCTGAAGGGCTATTAATAATTTATGAGTGGTAAGGAAAACACCAATCCTGGTATAGACATACTTTTTTAGAATATCTGACCTTCATGAACCCAGGAAAGAGAAACTGAGGAGGTCAGAACTAACGGGGTCCTTGGGAGAGGTGTTCCAGCAACGGGAAGGGGATAGTGCTTCCAGTTTCAAGTAGAGGGTCAGCAGGTACAGCATATACTGGACAATATGTAAGAGCCTCTGATCTCTTGGGAAGGAAAGATGGCAAGTAATGTCCCCTTTAAAGGTAACACAGATCTCTGAAGTAAGAATGAAAAATGGAGAGATCAAGAAAGCTAGGAATTTAATACAACTCTGAAATCTGAGAAGTAGAACCTATGAGAGTATGATGGAGTGACAAACTTACCTTTGCAAATTGTCAGTAAACAAGTCCAAATGGACAAAATGCATTTAAAAGTCCATGAGGTTTTAATTAAGGTATGAACATGTGATTCACTCAAACACAAATTAGCCATTTCAAATTCATCTTAGGGTATAAATCTATTGTCAGTATTCTTCACCCTTACCTTGTATAGATTAAACAATAACATTTTTTTATACAAATACCTTTTGCCATGCAATATTTAAGGCTTGGTTTTTCTTCTGGTCAAGATCTTCTATAGTTGCAAGGATTTTGGATTTGTCATTTTCTACAATTCTCTTCTTCTTCATCAAATCATTATACTGTTAAGATAAAAAGCACACTTAATTGGGAAAATACAAAATTTTCCTATGTCCTAGAATTCAATCAGGAATAAAGGGGTTACATTATTTTTATATATAATATATATATTCCTATTTACCAAAGATATACTGCATTAAGACTTATAATGTAAACCACATTATGAGGAAAGTAAATGTATCATCTATGTCAAATTCAATTACTATAATTGAGAATTTATATGGCAAGCTCCTGAAATATTTTGCCTTCACTAATATTCCGTTATTTTCCTAGCTGCTAAGGCAAAAGTAAAGTGTGTCAGATGTAACCTCAAAAGTAGCCCCACATGCTTTCTTAAGGGATTGAAACAAAAAAATTTCAATTCTTTACCATGATGTAAAAAGTCCTACATAATTTGGCCCTCATGTATCTTTTTCCCATCATACTCCTTCTGCAGGTTCCCGCCCTATGGTCTGTTTTCAGTTCCTTGAACGTTATAAGCTTACTGTAGCCTTATGGTCCCTGCACCGTTCTCTCTTCCTGGAACATTATGACTGGTGCCTCGAACTGCAGCTCAAGCGTCACACCTTCAGAGTGGCCTTCCCTTCCCTGATGTAGGATGTCACTGAAAACATTTTTGATGGGCTGCAGAGGGCTAAGCATACTAGGCATAACAGCAGAGCTTTCTAAAAATCCTCTTCAAAGCCTCACATTTCAAGGAGGCTTCAAATTCTGCCTTAAAAACTCCTGCTAGCTTCATTGCTGTCCTTCTTCTTTATAGCCAACCTCCTAAAGCCTCCTCCCCACATTTTTATCTTTGTTGTATAATCCATGTAGTTTCTTATGTGGATTGACACAATACAGCAAAAACAAAAGTCCCTCTGCTGATCAACAGTAGAGCTTTTGTCTCGTTAAGAGATGGGAGTTGGTGAATTCTTTAGACCCCGTTGTCATTATCTAGTAAAAGCAAACAAGTAAAAATGAATAAGTTTCAT
Organism: Smutsia gigantea; assembly: GCA_032199065.1. NCBI lineage: Eukaryota > Metazoa > Chordata > Mammalia > Pholidota > Manidae > Smutsia > Smutsia gigantea. Next base: position 31,681 of record JAVSCE010019981.1, on the reverse strand, counting down.
GATGGAATGCAGCTCAAATTCAAATGAAAGATTCCCTTCCATAAATATGCCATATTTTGCAAAGCTTTCATGGAGAAATGAAAACCAGCAGGAATATTTCATAGTGTGATCACAAGTGCATTACTGTCTGGTATATAATATAATACAGATTCTTGGTAGATATTAATGTCAGTAACAGTTCAAAGAACCCATTACAGCAGAATTTCTCAAAAGTAATGGAGCTCATAGTATTATCATTTCTATAGAGTTCTCATTAACTCTATTATGTAAATTCAAATAGAATTTTGTGGAATTAAAGGTACAGGGCATAATAAAACATTGTTCAGACTGTTACTTCCTATGGGACTGTCACAAATAGGAATTGCTTTCCCCTCTGGATTTTTCTAGTGACATGGCAGAGTTTAAAAGTTTTGTCAGGGTAGGGGAGATGGATAACATCAAGCTAAGAACTCAGAGTATTAAAACAGAGAAGATGCTGCTGGATCTGGAGATTAGTAAAACAGTTAACAAGTTTAGTCATTGCTTATATAATAGTTCTAGTATACATGAGAGTCTAAAGGAAGATTGTAGTTACAGAGTGACCGGTAAGAAGGTAGACAGCAGTACATCCTGTTTTTCAAAGCCTTTGAAGTCAAGTGAAAGAAATGACAGAAATGTAAGGAGTTAACGTGATCAGAAAAGTGTTCTTTTTATTTACACCAAGAGTAAGAAAAAACTAGAACATGCGTACGGCAAAGCCAGTAGAAAAGTAATTCAAGGTCCAACAGAACACATAAACAAATGATATTGCAAAAATAATGAAATAAGAAAAGGAAAACCGAAAGCAAGCCAGTATGAAAGACATCAAGCAGAAGACTGCCTTTCATTACCTCAGGATGATAGAGCCACCGATGCTCCTCAGGTTCTCAAGTGGCCAAGTCATAGGAAAATGACTTACCCGCTCTTCAGCTTCTGTTAGTACATTCATAGCTCTCATGTTGACATTTCTTCCTAGTTTCTCCTTCACTTCATGTAACTTCTGAAGTCTCTGACCAGCTTCTTTAGGGTTGTTAGTTTTGAAATCATAGGCACTACTGGGTTGCCCAAAGAGGTGTTTCTCTGCATTAATCCAGTTATAATCTTTCAACATTTTGGATACCTAGCAACATAGGATAATTATGGAAGGATCTATCATTGCTTACAAATCTACATTTAAAAACCAATTTTATAAAATATTTACTAAATTTAATTCAAACATTTTGGAGAAAAACCCCACAATGACTCATTTGAAAAAAGTTCACTGGCAACAACAGTGAACTATAATAACTAAATATTTTTACCTGGAGGATAGGTACACAAAACAAGATTATATAGAGAAAAACCTTCCTATTTCTTAGGCATTTGAAGAGGCAACTCAGAGAATTTCTACAAAGTGTATGTGAAACACCCGTAAGTCAGATGAGACTCCCTTCAGATTCACCTGACTCGATCTATTGCTTCAAAAAACTAGTGAAAGTTAGAATTCTTATAGGAATAGAATACTGAAGTCATAGATCTGGCAAAACTGTGGAAGCCTAATCGACTGAAAACTAATAATTCTCAGAATTATAATTAAATAAAAACTATCCTAAGCGTTGACTCCATTCCCCTGCCACCCATGACACAGTAAAAAGCTTCTTCATATAACCAATTAAAAACTTAAATTACAGTACTTAAGGAAATCTTTCTTCTACTCAATTGTTTAAGGTTGTTTCTACTTGTAGAATCTAATGTTGGTCAGTTTGTATATCCTTATTAATTCCATGGGTATGGTCTTACCTCTAGGCTCCAAGTAGAACAACCATTTCTAGGCTATCTTCCCTGCTCACCTGTAAGCTCTATGAAGGCATTCTGTGTACACATTGCTCATCCTTGTATTTTTAGTGCCTGGCATAGTATCTGATACTAGTCAATGTGCAATAAATACTTGATAAACTATGTAAAGAATCCTTGATTTTTTAGCAGTTCTACCTACAAGTTCTTCTATGTACCTTCTTAACTGTGAACAAAATCCCCTAGTGATCACCAATACGGCATTTTCAATTACCAAAGAACTAATAATAGTAACATTGGTAATATTTCTATGAATCCACTAATACTAGGCTACCAGGTCAATGGGAAATCAATACTAATACAATGTTAGGGTACTATGATGTGACCATTAACAAAAATGTTTTTAAAACCAAGTAATGAACCTGAATAGGCATTCATGGTTCTTTCAGAGGGTGGGAGACCGTTTTGTTCTGATCTTTTTGAAGTTAAATCTCTTGCACTTTTATGATGCCAAAAAAAATTTATAAGGGACCAAACTGAAACAGCCAGGAAACAGGATGGATGAATTATTGAGACCAGAATGCAGCTTCTTAACTATACAAGGAATATCTGCAAAAGCATGTATTCTCCCTAAAGTACTTAAGGCACTGTGATACATTAAAGCAAGAAACCTTAAGAGTGACCAAAAGCTGCAGGATAACTTCAAAAAGATAATTGCTTGGCAAAACATATTTCAGATGAGGCTGCAAAAAATTAACTATACTAATCCTTCTAATGACATCCAGAAATCAATTAAGTCCCTATTTTGGAAGCTTTCTATATATATATATTTTTTGTGAGTTCTTTAAATTCAATCTGAAATAAGATAAAGAATATTATTATTATTACAATACATTAGCAAAAGTTCTATGAACATCTGGGGATAAAAGAGTCAGTTCCGTGGGATACCACTAAATATTTAGCAAAAACATAGATGGGAATAAATACCTGAAATTTAAAAACAAAACATTTGTGCCAACTGATGAAAATGAGCATTTTTGAGAATCAGTTAACATAGCTGTAAGCCTTAAAATAGTGTCACACAGTGGTTCTGCCATGTACACTGAGTTGTATATCAGGCAGTTTACCGAACTATTTCAGCAACCCAAACACAAACATTTGATTGAAGGTAAAAATGAACAACACAAACATGCCTTTGCAGCAGCATCTTCAGCTTCCCGTTTATGTTTGCTGATATTGTGGTCCAGTTCCTTAAGTTTAAGCTGAGAATCATTGTTTTGTTCTTTATGTTTTGCCACTTCTACATATTTAGCTTTAATTACACTGTCTTGGGCTGTTATCACTTCTTTTTGCTTCGTCACCTCTTCCTGAGCTTTATTTACTGACTCCTAAAACAAATAATTAGAAGACAAGATATATAGCAAGATAATATGGAGGTTATTTTTAGTTTACTAGAATATCATTTAGCAGACTCTGGGCAAGATGGTCATGTGATTATAGACAGATGGTGACCTAATCCTCTGCATTCTATATCCCTATTAAAATGACTAATCAATTCACACACAGCAGAGAGCTTGTATTACTAGTGGGAAAAGGACACAGGAGTGTTCAGGCTGGAAGCAATTAAGTTTCTGCTGGATACAGTGTAGCTGGCAGTGGGGGAAGACTAGAGCCTGACCTGTGAGGAGGAAAGTGGCATTTCTGGGTATTTAACAGGAAGATAATCTGACAGACTCCAAAATGACATTTTTCAGGAGGGGCAAAGAACAGCAGTAGGCTAGGCTGTGCTGTGCTGCTCTTCCTGTCTCTAGAAGTCAGCCATATGGACTTTAGAAGTGGCAGTGGAAGGTCACAGTGTTTGGTTCTAGTACAAAAGTGAGCAACAGAAGATGATATACTTTTGAGAAAATAGGTCTGTGGCACAAAGGAAAACTTCCTTGCTGACTTTCTATCCCCCTACCTCCCCAGATTGAAACTTGGATTAACCTCCAAAATGGTAATTACAACTAAAATTCAGTCTACCACCACTCCTTTGCTTCATCCTAGATGTTAAAAGATGTCACACAAATGTCTAAAAACAAAACAACAACAAAAACTCTAGCGCAACTCCTATTAGATAGGGGGAAACAATATATGTCCTATGACTCAGGGGGAAAAAAATAGGACAACCTGCTAAAAGACCCTGAGGAAGAATAGGTCTCCATAGCAAAAAAATTAGCTAACAAGGTAATCATGTTCAATACAGAATATTTGACATTATGGTTAGGTTACTGAATGTACCCACAGTGCTTTAATTGCCTTATAAAGTTTAGTTTGTGTCATTAGAGAAGGGTCTTTTGCAGAAGGAGGATAAATCATGGCATTCACCTAAAAAAACCCAAAGATACTTAGCTTTTAAAACCTTTGATGAAAAAAAGGAAAAAGAACAGACACAAGGTTTATTAATTAACACTGTGTCTGACAAAAACATGTTTATGAAGATTCTCTCATGTCTAGTGGTTAAAGACTGCATTGCAGTTGTGACTGTAAAAACACAGGGAATATGTCACTTAGGCTGAGCAGAAATGAAATTTTAGTTTTGTCTGAGCCTAATTCGTAAGTAGGCATTCCTTTTCTAAGCTCCCTGGGAGTGTTCTTAGATATTTAGATACACTTATCAGCAAAGGGAAACAATTTCGAATGTAAAGCCTGAAAGAAGAGCCTTTAAAAACCAAATGATCCATTTATAGTTTCCCATAGAGAAAAAAATGAATGCTCTCTTTATACAAGAGTGTACATGTTTTGATTGTGTATTTATATCAAGGAGTGGTTTATTTTATTTTCACATTTCTCTTTAAAAACCTATTGGAATTTTTAAAAATTCCAAAACATGAAAGACACAGAAAATATGGAGTAATGAGATGAAAAATACAAGATTAAAGACAAAAAATCAGAAGGAAACTAAAAATATTTTTAAACTAAAATTTATGTTGGAGACAAAATAGAAACAGAAATTAGGAAATTTAATCAGCAACACAAAATGCAAAGTTGGGTATTTTGGTCCCTTATCTTCAAGAAAATAGAAAAAACTGTTAGATTTGATTATGTGTTAAAAAAAAAAGAACTACAAATAGAATCAAGAGGAAAGACCTAATTTTCAAAACACTATATGCTACAACTACAACAATCATTTAAAGGGAAAACTTAACAGAAAATATAGAAGTAGATGACAAAAGCAAAGCTGAAGTACTATGATGCAGGTAAATGAATGGAACTCCCCTGTCAAAAGCTGTATATACATAGTTAACATGAAAATTAATGATGTATGCTGCTTACAAAAATAGTATCTATAGCAACATGATAGAAAACTTAAAAAAATGAAAGTTATGTCACAAAATGAGAGTAGGTACACTTTGCCGATTATGGTCAGTAATACTGTATTGCTAAGAGAGTAATCTTAAAAGTTCTCATCACAAGAAAAAATTTATGTATGATGATGGATATGAACTAGACTTATCAGCGATCATTTGTCAGGATACAGAAATACTGAACCATTACATTGTATAATTCAAATTAATATGCCAATTATACCTCAAAAAAAACATTAGGAATAGAAGTAACATGGAACAAAACAATTAAATGTCAAAATCGAAGAAAGAGACAAGAGGGTATCCAATATTCATGAGGGACAATCTCTAACAGACATACCACAACATTAATTTGCAGTAACAGAATGTCTTTATAACATTTGAAACTCCCACAGCTCCAAACTCACCCGTCACATGGCCTGCTTCTGATATCAGAACATTTCTCCCTCACCAGCTATAATGCCATTAACCCTCCCTAGTAAAGGATGCTGTAGGGACCTATAGAAGCCTTAACTTCCTGGTTCCGGTGTGCTTTTCTCAAAGGCACGCTTGACATGTGCAATGGCTAGCAGCCTACAGGGCTTCCCCTGGCATCCTGCTTTTGCTGGGGTGAAGGGGAGCTTGACAACATGTTCACAGGCTGGGCACCTTTCCATGGCCAGTTGCCCTGGCATCCCAGAAAGCTATTTCATAGCAAGTGCTGCCCATGTGGCACAGCAAACTTCACCACCAGTGGGCCAGTTATCACTTATGTCTCCTCCAACTAGATCTGGTGTAGAATGGAGCTCTTTTCCAGATTTGTTCTTCCATGTGACACCGCCTCAGCACTATAGGTAATGGTGTTCCCTGTATCTGCTGTTCCTATATTCTTTAGAGTTCTCTTTATTCCTTAGTGATCAGTCCTGCATCATTCCAATCTCCTATTATAGTTAATATTTTATCTAACTTTGGCCTGTTCAAATTACTGTGATTTGTCTTCTAAATAGACTCAGACTAAAATGATTAGTAATATTATTTCAGAACTGTGACTAAATTGGCAATCATTTTTGCCTCTTTTCGCCAAGTGAAGAAATCAAGACCTCCAAAGTCAAGTATCTTCAAGCCAACATTTCATTCAATAGATTAACATTTGCAACTTTTCCAATATCAAGGTAACTCTTACCTTACTTTTAGCCACCTCAGTTGCCATTAATTTGACCTGACCTTCATAAGATCTGATAGCTTCATTTACAGCTTCAAGCTGCTGTTTATAGGATATGTGCTCTCTCTTGAGCTCTTCTAGCTCCAGAGTGATAGCTTCAACTTCCTATAAGCAATGCAGAATCAACATTCAACCAGTTACTAACTACTGAAAATACATACATGTCAACAAAATTGGTTAAGATTCTCATGTAAGACTTATAGCTTAGTTATTCAACTACCAAAAACACAGGTAAAAGGCTTATCCAAGAGGAAAGGAAATTTATTCTTCTGTACTTAAAAAAAAAAATGCCACATGTATGTATAGTTTTTAAAGGTTCAAAGAACTCTGCATAAAACAATTTCCTTTATCTTTTTATTCCTATGGGGAAAAACAATACAGAATTCTACATAACAGATAAATAAGCAGAGATAAAGCCTTTTTTTATAAAAAACATTATTCAATGTCGAAAAAATTACTTCCATTATAGACTAGTTCATTAAAAAACACTGTGCAGCTATTTAATAACAGGTGGGTCAAAAAAAAAACTATAAAGAAAAGTAAACAAATGTAAGTAAAGTTGTGTGGAACAGTTTTTCAGAGCATAGCCTTTGGAGACAGAAAAACCTAGGTTAAAATTCTAGCTTTGGCAAAATTATCCAAAAGATACAGCCAGTATCATCAGTCTGTAAGCGAATGGCACTTTGTAAATATAACATGCTTTGTCATACATCATTCTTTCACAGCATACATCCACAGAGATGAATGTATTCTATTCCCTAAGTAGAAAAGTCAACACTGAACCTCTGGATATAGCTCTGCCATGTGGTAATCAGCTTTGGTCAACTCTTGAATGAAGCATTTACCAAAAGGCAACTTTGCTCTTTCTCTAAAATTAGCAAGCCAATGCAACCCACACTCACAATTATATGACACTCAACTACAGGGTTTTCAGAGAGGGGTATTTTAATTTTATGTACAGGATGTGCAATTTATTTCTTAAAGCCACACCTCACTTTTAGATTTTGTGATGAATACTGATGAATAAGGTCAACCAATGATGCTCTACCATCTTCAGCTCTATGTTGACAGTAAAAGATGATTTCCATTTTAAGAAAGGTTACCTGTTGTTTTTCTTTCATTTTCTTGCTAGAAGCATCTGCTTTTGTTTTGGCACAATCCAGTTTTTTCTGAGCATCCTTTAGTTCTCTCTCTCTTTCAACTTCTGCATTTTTCATTTTATTCTCCAATACTTCGTATTTTTCTTCTGCCTTTTTTTGAATTTCTTTGGTGTTTTTTAAGGTCTCCTCACTTTCCTCTGCATTATAAAGTACACACATGTAGGTAAATGAGGTCCTCTAATTATTAACCACTATAGAATAATAGCTTGTAAATTCAACTTTTAATAGTAGAAATGGTCTGGAAAGTTAGAGTTTAAGAAAAATTAACTGTTCCAGCCTTATTCTACGAATTGTATGTTGAAACACACATCCTTCCTAAGATCCCTATGTGAATTATCTAAAGATCTGTAAAGAAATTATTACCAATCATATAAAATTAACAAAAACTTTACCTATTACTATTTCTTTAACACAGCTGTATGCTTCCTAAAACTTGAACCAAGAGTATAAGTTATTTTATCTTTTAGTTTCCAGAAAGCTTACAATTAATTTCATAAACAAGTTTACGTTGTACTCTTTACTCAGTAATTTTTATTCAAAGAACCTCTATAAAGTAGAGAAATATTCTAAGAACATGTCTAGGATGAGTCATAGGACATATATTGTCTCTAAACTTATTAAGAAAAAATTTAAAAGGCAAGACAGAATGATCACATTACTGTCACAACTGACATACACCGTTAATGTTAGGATCTAGGTACAAATATAATAAAGCCATGACTGCACAATTTCCTAGAAATAATTCTCATTGCAAGCAATCAAAACGTATCTTGAAACAAATGAAAATAGAAATAAACATACCAAAACTTACGGGATTAGCAAAAGTTCTAAGGGGGAAGTAACACTTCATAGCAACAAAAGCTTACATGAAGAAACAACCAAAATCTAAAATAAAAAACTTTACACCTTAAGGAACGAGAAAAAGGAGAACAAACAAAGCCCAGAGAAGAAATCTTACCATTTGCAACAACACAGATGTGTCTTGAGGGAACTGTGCTGACATAAGTCAGACAGAGAAAGACAAATACTGTATGATATCATTTGTATGTGGAATTTTAACCAATTAAAATCCAAAAAACCCAAGCTCATAGATACAAAGAACAGACTAATGGTTGCAAGAGCCAGGGGTGGAGGGTAAGAGAAATGCATGAATTTTTAATTTATAAAAGAGAAAAAAGAATAAAAATAATAGCGGTGAAAAAGGTATGTGAACATCGTCCTAAGGAACAAAAAAACCTAAAACTACCATTTGCAATTAAATTCTGATTAAAGTGTAAGATAGATTCTTAATATAAGGGACATAGATAGCTATAAATTCAATTACATTAAACATTAAAAATTTCTGTGTAACAAAAATACCATAAACATAAACAAAATTAAAAGACAAGCGCATTAACCAAAAGATATTTGTAATTCAGATAACCTGTAAGTAATCAGAGCTCTTAAGTATGAGAACAATAACTATAAACAACCCAACAGAAAAATGGGCCAAAGAAATAAACAGAAAATCCACAGAAGTAGAAACTGAAAGGTCCAAGGAACATACAAAAAGGTCCCAAAGGTTACCAGCATTTACAGAAATGAAAACTAAAATGCTAATACACTATCTTGTTACAACAGTAAGACAGGAGCACTTTAAAAGTCTGGGAAGGAAAGGATTTGGAGAATGAGAACTTTCATATGCCACTAGTGGAAATGTGTATTGCTACAAATGGGAAGAACACTGGCAATATAATAATGATTAAAATAAACAGCTAAGGTTATTAATTCAAATAAATACATAATGAAACACTGAAAATAAGGTTATCAGAAACAAATTAAGCACAGAATCTTTTTATCTTACCAATGATTTTCTTAAGAGCATCTAATTCTTCTTGTTGTTTGTGGTATGAGCTTTGCTGGAGTTTGGTTTGTAATATATCTGCCTCCTCAGTTTTCATCTCCCACTGCTGTTTTAGTTGGCGATACCTTAGAAAAGAGCAGTTTATAATAAATTCTGATGTTTGAGACATGCATTCAAACTATAGGCTTCTACCTAAAATCAACTCACATATAATATAAAAAATAGAAGATGCCACTAGATTACAAGAATAGTTTCAATGACTCTAAACACATCTCAGGCATCAATTAAATTCAAGTCTGATTTGGTCACTGAAAGCAGACAACTCTAAATTACCAAGATCAATAATAACTATTTACGGAGAAACACTCTTAATTTTAGAAAATACTAAAAACCTTTGAATACATAGGTTTCCTTAAAAATAAACCCTCCTAGTGATCCTTACCAAAAGTAAACTCCATGATAGTTCCCCACAACAAAAAGATTAATAAAACAATTATACAAAATTTCAAAAATTTGATTAATCCCCATTTTCAAAAAAAAAAAGCCTTTTGTGGTAAAACTGATAGTTTGAAAAGGAACAGTACTGAACTTAACATTTGCAATCCATTTTTCCTGCAAATCCTATAATTCTGCTCCCTTTCTGGCTGTTTAAAGTTATTTCTTTGGAAGGTAATTAGCTAATTAAGCTGCAGTGAATTTCAAGTCCTAATAAATTCATAAGGTAGCTTGTCACTAGAAATTTATGACTTGAGAAAAAAATAAGGAAGCAACTTATAAATACTACCTTGAGTATTCTTGCCTGGACAGCTTGACGGCAATTGAAACCGTAATTTTAAAAGCATTTTTTAATTCACTTAAAATGTGGTATATAGACATTTGAAAAAAAAAGATACTGATAATGAAAGAATGGCTTTAGTTGACCCTCCCACTCCCATAGTTTTCAAAATCTATTTCCTTTCTTTGATCTTAGTCTACAAGGCAATTCTGCAAAACAAATGATCCAATACTGCTGAACAAAGTTAACTGTCTAAGGCCAGTATGACTACAAGCCCCATTACCTTGCCAGAGCGGTGATGTATCTCAGAGAAATTTTGTTTCATCTTTCTCACAGAAAAAGTTCACTTTATGGTTAATTTATGCTAATGAAGGTAAGGTGCAGGCTTTTACATATACATGAATTCTGAAAGTGGGTATTTTGATATAATTTATATCTTGGATGGCCAATTGATTATAAGCTCTTCCATATATGTGGTGTCTCAAAAAAGACTTGGTAACATTCTAAGCTTTGATAATTTCTGAAGATGAATGTTAAAAAATCATCTCAAATGAATATATTAAACAGTCTTCTTCTCAGTGAGGCTTTTTCCCTGGCCAATCTGAAATTTCAAAATCTCATTGCCGTAGATAGTTCACAACTACTTTCCTATTTTACTTTCTTCTTCTTAGACTTAGCATTATCTACTAACTTAATTTTCTTTGTTGTCTGTTTCCCTAACTATATGAAAAGATGAAAGAAGAGATTTTTCTGTTTGAATCACTGCAATTCCCACCTCCTAGAAGAGTTCTCAGCACATAGGCTACTCAATAGTGAATAATGTTAAGTGACGAACAGAGGCTACATTAAATAGCATGATCCCAATTAAATAAAAATGTATGTACCTGTATCATAAACACACAGAAGTAATTTTGAAGGTACACATCCATACCTATATCAACGCTCACACAGAAGAAATACTGTAATAAGGAAACACTTAAATTTTAGCAGTGCCATGAACTTGCTTACCTCCTCCACAGGCAACCTAGTGATCTTCAATAGTTAAAGGACAGCCACAATGCTGCCGAACTTAGTGTAGACCCCTAACCAATGAATGCTATACTGTATCATATTTCAAATCAAGACTTAAATATCCTTTGGTATCAACCTCCAATGAGTCTCCAACATTTCCACCCATAGATAATGGTTTCCCACCGATCCCCTATCTCAACAGGGAAAAGGGAATATTTGGCTTTTTTTTCCTTTTGTTAAATTAGTTTTCCCTGTATTATAATACATTATTTTTATCAGAAAAAAAGGATAAATGATAAAGAAATTACCAACTCACAAATTTTTCAAATTAAAGCAAGGATATTATTTTTTTTGTCAGAGTTTTATTTCTTTAAATGAAAGTCAATTTTCTTTCATATTTTTTTACCATGCAGATCTTTAACCAAAAAAACTTTAAAATATGGCTTAACTCAACAGAGGTCTTACTTTTCAGCAGTGTTTTTAAGACTTGCTAATTTTTCTTCTAGAGCTTGTAGTTCATTCTCCTTGATTCTCAGCTCATCTTGAACATCTTTGAGTTCTTGAAACTTAGTTAAAATAGAAGCTGCCTGGGACCGAGCACCTAGTAGATTGAAACAGGCCTTGGACAATAAGTTACCACATATGTAATAAACAAAAAGCTTTCTAAGAGACTTGCACTTGAAATGATTCAATAGCAAATCTCTCATGGTTAAAGCTATGTTTCATCATGTGCATCTTAGGACATCATACTTGGTAAGAAGTAATCCTAAGTAGATGTGGTGGATTGCTTATTTAAAATAATCACTGATCCCACCTATGGGGCCCATCCCTCCCAGGCCCATTTTCCTACCCACTATTATCAGGCTTAGCCATGTGATTTACTCTAATAAAATGGGAAATGTGCCTCTTCTGAAATTAAGCTCTAACAGGCAACACATAAGTCACCATTAGTTTTCCCTTTCCCATGAGAAAAGTATGTTCAAAATAGGGAGTATTCTTCTTTCATCCTGGTCCCAGAATAACAATGGAACAGAGACAACTGACTGACAGTTAATGTAGCATAATTACGGAATAAACTCGTAAGCCACTGAGCTTGAGGGCTGTTTGTTTTCACATCGTAACTTGGCTTACGCACTGATACAGCAGCATAAGCAGAGTAAATTGGTTTCATTTTCCAAGCAATTATAATTGTCTGGCAGTAACAGGCTGAGGTGTTAGGTTGGCAAGAAAAACTCCATAGGTTTGGTGAAAAAATACAAAGGTCAATTAGAAATGCTACTACAGGCACTTTGTTAATATGGTATGGGGTTACATATTTGCCAATCCCTTAAGCAGGAACTTCAAGAATATCCAAATTAATGAAACCTAAAAAATTTCCTCTGTTTTTAGTTATTTAAAAATATGTGGCCTCTCTTTACCTTCCAATTACACATACTAATTACTGTGTACTGGAGAACATAATACTTGATCATGGAATTCATTTTGATGGCTATTGTTTCTTGGCCTAGAAAGAAATTAAGTGACTTGTTATCTCATGAGGCATTATGCAGCCTTTTGGTTTGGCTGAAAATACAAACTCTAAAATCAGACTTCTTTCTGAATTCAAATTCTGAGCTTTAACACTTACCTGCAAGTTATTTAAACTAGTCTGTACCTTAGTTCTACAAATGTACTGAAGATGACGGTAATATGCCCACCACATAGTTGCTATAAGTATTTAATGAGTTAATTATTTAAAGCCCTGGGCTATATAGAAAGATAAAAATGTTCTATATCTGCATTGTCCAGTTATCCATCAACCATTTGTGGTTAATGAAGTCTTGAAATGTGACTGGTGCAACTGAGGAAATTCTTTTTATCTGAGTTAAATATAAGAACCACATGTGCCCAGTGCCTACTGACCTGGATAGCACAATTTTACAACACTGCCTGGTACACAGTAAGTACTATTTCAGTGTTTGTTATGACACGGTCACTTGACACTGATCTGAAAACTCAGTGTAGCAAATACCAGTAGAAAAATATAATCATTATCTAAGAATTCCTTTCTTAAGGCATTTTATCCACTACTTCCTGTTAAAAAAAAACACCACATCATCATACAGCATAGAATTGTGAGGACAAAACTGACATAAAACCTACCTCCACTCAATGTCCCATGAGGATCAAATACATCACCTCCTAGAGTTACAGTTCTAGTCATAATCCTTTTATCAAAAGCCACTTTTTTTGCATTATCCATATTGTCACAAACAAATGTTGTTCCAAAGATAAATTCCATTGCTTTTTGAAGTTCTGGTTTGTACTCAACCAAGGAAAGAGCCACATGAACACTGTTAGGGCCAACCTGTGGGAAAACAATAGATACATCATAATAAATACGACTCCTTTATTTCAAATACTATTTTATAAAATAGTAAGAACTGCTGTGGAAAAAATTTAAGTAATACTTATCTAGAACTATAATTCCTTTTGAACTTCCTAAAATGCTTTGGAAAATTCAAGAGTTTTAGAAAAAAAACAGTTTCAGGTTTAAACATTAAAAGATCTACTGTTAAGTAAAATATATAGCTAACATACTGGGGATTATCAGAGTTTCTGTCATGCAGGAGCCACCACCAAGTTTCTAAATCCAAAATGGACAATATGGACACACTTTCTTTAAGTACAGCAATTGCCAGATCAACACAGTTACATAAAATGTTTTGTTTTAGTTATTAATAATTTGGCTCCACAGTGAATACTTTTTTATTCAAATTAAACATTATAGGGCAGCTACATACAAGTTACAGAAATAAAAGCACAACCAATAATTGATTAAAAAATAATACAAAAATCCCTCAGTCCTTTATTTTGATCCAACTGTCTTCTCAACCTCTGCCCATCTTTTTAGAACTAAGCGTCCTTTATGTAGCTTACAGCAGCAGAAATCAAAATGAAGGCAGCTGTATGTGACACATGTTCAGTATTGTCCTCTGACACAGCAGCTATTAAGTGGGTCTGGCTAAGGGATCTAGGTAGAAATATCTTTGCTGTTACCTTAAATCCCAATTTACTTCTAATGCTGGGACCTGACCTAAGGCTGAAGTTACTTTCAAAGCCTTCTAGACCCAAACGTGATTTTCCAAAGTAAAGGAAGTCTAATGAAAAATATCACCTTTAATAATTCTGTACTCATCTTCCTTCTCCTAATAAAATACATATCAATACAACTGTACTTTGAAATAAGTTTCATTGAAGGCTCTGAATTTCAGCAAGTGCACTGAACATCCATTTAGTATCTTAATTACAAGTGCATTTCTAGGTTTCACAGAACTGACTTTTTAACACAAGCACTTGGAATACCTGCTTGATGAGAAACTGAGAGTGCTATTCAATGTTATGACTGGCTTCTTATTTTTACCCAATGTTATACAGCCACAATAGCCATTTAAAAGCCTTTCTTTGTACTAGCAGTCATACCATTACAGATCGAGTTTAGGCTGGGTATCCCAGCACCTGCGTTGTATGTCCCTAGGTTGGAAGGCAATCTGAAAGAACTCTAATGGAGAAGCAAATTTGCAAACCATACCTTCCACCATGGTTGTCACTGTGGACAGTTTAAGTGTGCCTGGCATGAAAAACACTGACAAATTCTGGTATTTATGTACAAGCTCTGTAATTGTTACTATTCAGAAATCAGAAATTTAATATGTACTACACCACCTGATAGTCATGTGACTTAAGGCTTAAAGACATTCTAATACTAAACTTTGAAATAGCAAAGCGAGTTTTAGTCCTCCAATATTTCTCTTATCTTTCCATCTAATTTCACAAAAGCCAACTATATTTTTCTTTTGTATCTTAATTTTTTTAAGCGTGGTAACAATACAGTTTTATGGTTCTGCATGTGATTATTCCCCTTAAATTAACATCCCCTAATTAAAACAAAGTAAGATGCAGATAAAGCATATAAATAAGACTTACAAGATTCTGAGCAACCCTCAGAGTTTCTGGAGCAATACATCTGGCTGAAATTTTATTGAGTGGAATTATAGTGTACCGACGCTTCAATTCCCCCTTTTCTAGTAGCTTTTTTCCAGTGACCTAAAACATTGTGCATTTGAAATAAAACATTAATGATGACAGAAAACATTCAAATGGAAACACTCCAAGTTTAGGAAACCATAATCAAATAAATGTTTGAACAGTGACTACTATCCTGAACAATCAAAAGTCTTAAGATTGATAATATGCATTCTGGGTTCCTGAGTAAGCATGAGACTTCCTCTGGAATAGTTTATCAAATATAATCAATAAAATAAAAGCCATTAACTGAATAATTCCACCCTGTAAAGATAAGCAACATTAGGAAAAGCTTAAAACATCCATGAAAGTACCCAATTCTTCCAGCAGCACACAATTTTTCAAGCTAAAGAGCATTACACATTTTCTTTAATTAAAATCAATTTACCTCTGTGTCTACTACAACATTGTAGAGTCGTTCCCCAGCCACCAATTCTAAAGCTGTGGTTGCAGAAGTATCTTTCACACTAATCAGAGAAGCTACAAGTCCTTTCACACAATTTCTATTCCAGTGCTTCTCTGGATCCCTAAAACAGAAAAGTTGACAAAAATTAGTCATAGATATGAAAATAGGAAAGTTGTATTTTACTGGTCAAAAGCTCTTTCTGACAACACATGAGATTGAAAACAGAAGTTTTAACATAAAAAATTTTTTTAAATGTCTCCAATGACTAGCCAGCTGTTTTTAAATCAATCAAAAGATCTTCCAGTATGTTTTTCCTTTACAAAAATAATTTTGATGTTCTAATCTTTTAATATATTACTCTATTCCATGAAAAAAAAAGTGGTAAAACAAATTATAAAATGTTAATGTAGATATTTAACATTAATGACAGAATAACTAAAGAAACTGTAGTGAGATTAAATTTCCCTCATGATAGTAGCATTAGTAGCCATTAAATTTCATAAGTTTTCCCTACCAACATTTGAACATTTCAATAAACATTTAAGGAAAAGATACTAATTAAGGACAAGCAGCTTACAATAATTTTCATACAAAACTCTGTGTCAATGAAATTTTCAGACAGCCTTCCAGCTTAAAAACACTTTTTATTACATAATGTTAAAATTTAAGGTTTAGATCTCTTACTTGTAAGCAAATCGAAGATTGGGAAATTTGGCCAAGAGAGCTTCATATGTTTCTTTTAATCTACTGATATCACGAGAGAGCTGCCTGCGCTTTTCCAGAAGGCTTTCTTCCTTGTTTTCTGAACAATCACAAGTAAATTGAAACTAAGTTTTAAAAAATCAAATACTCTACTATTTTAAGGAAAATATTAGTAATCTCTATTTCCAAAGCATTTCTGGAAGCAAAATACAAATTTCTGTTAAGTAGTAAATAAAAAGCATACTTAACATCCAAATTTCTATCGTGTCAAATAGGCATTATTTCCAACAAATAACACAATCTTCTTTCCAAGAAATACATGAATTGAATTCCTACTAATGTAGAAATATACAAATGACATCTTCAAGTTTTCTAGAGTGATTGAAGTAGGAAATTCTCAGTAATGAGTTTTAAAAATTCAAAGGGCTGTGTTACTTATTTTTGTGACTATAAATATATCTTATACTAACCATTAGTAGGTAAAAATTTTTCCAACTTCCTATTTCCTTTATTTCAGTTCATTTCTATCAACAGATTTCCTTTATTTAAATTCATTTCTACCTCAGATTTAATATCATGTCTTTAAAGGCAAACCTTCATAATTTAGCTTTTTCATTTCTGCTTCAAGTTTTTCTTTAAGTTTCTTCACAGCCTCTAAAGCTTCTTGATCCTTCCTGTAGCCACTATCCATCTTCTTAACTTCAGCTTGTTTGGTTTTTAATTCTTGCTGGGCATGTTTCCATTTCATCTGAGCCTGTAATAGAAAAACGTAACACACTATGTGAAGCAGATAGTGGTAGTGATTAAGTGACTACAGATTCAGATAGGTTCAGACCAGCCTTGAAAATGTAGCTGTTTGCTCATGTGGATTAATATTTTCTCCTCAAAAAACTACGACGATAATATATGCTTAATGTAAATCATTAAATAATTTGCAACTTAAGGCCATATTTTTGATGTTATAAAATATGGCATTAATGAGTTCATTATATCAAAGAATAACTGTCATTAGCAAGTTAAATTAAAAACACAAAAGAAAGCTAGACTCATAACTCTAGTTTCCTCCCTTTCAACTTAGGTAATGCGTATTGGTATTTGCATATTTGTGAGTGCTATCTAATTAACAGTAGAGAAGCTGTACTGAACAATGAGAAAATATACAGAAAAGCTAAACTGACAAGAAATTTCAATGCTAGGAGTCTGATATTTAAATGCTAGTTATGTAATTGAACATTGTTCCTTAAAACAATGAACTAGTATTCTAAGATCTAAATGGGTATATCCTCCTTTTAGAGCCATATAGTGGTGAACTTTTCCCAATATAAGTTAACAGAAAAACTGAGAGGACTTTATAGTTTTTCTACTACTGATTTTTACAATTTTTTGTGACCATCACCTTTCAATGATAGAGTTGCAAATATATAATAGAAAACTTTGAATGGGATTAATACAAAAACATGCACACACGAGTCCTCCATTAAAAAGAGTAAAGAATACATGTGTATACATGTATTTTTTCTTTCTGCCATCAAAATTCTTGTGTTCAAAGGATTTTGAGCTGCACCACTATCTAAACAAGTTTCATAATCGTTATAATAGATTGACAAACCTTTCACAATTAGGAAATCAGAGTAGGGAAATGTAGATAAATGGGAGGTAGAATTACTTCCAAGGAGGATGTTACAGCTTCAGAAACAAGGTTTTATGTGGTGGGCATAGAAATGGAGAGGATATTCTTGCTTTCGTGTTAAAGTTCAAGATTTCAACTTTATGATGTCAGTAAAAACACCAAAGAAAAATTAAAGTAACTAATGTCAAATATTCCATATAACTCTGTGACCAGAATAAAGCATTTACTGCACTTACAATTTCAATTAAATACAAAGGTATCTTATGTTTCACAGCATCTTAAAGTATCATTAATATTCAACAATCAACATATTTGAATTTTGTTGTATTAGGTCCTATAAAGTGATAGAATAAAGTAAAAATGTTCTTTGACATTGATCTGATTATTTTCAACATTTTATAACAATTGCCAAAGCATAATATGAAGCAGCTTCTTGGGGTGGGGGGATGAAGCAATCACATAGTGCTTACTGTCTATATTTACCTGTTTGGCTTCTGTCTGAGCTTTACTTATGTCATTTTTACAGGCCATCATTTGACCAGCAAGAGTTTCTTCTGCTCCATCTTCATTACTGGACAGGCCAGCGGAAACAGCATTGAAGTGTTGCTGTGCAGCGGCCAAAGCCTCAGCATCTTTGTTACTTGCTTCTTGAAGGGAATTCAGCCCATCTGTTATCTTTTTAACCTCTTTTTCCTTTGCTGCTAAAGTTTTAGAATCCTTAAGGAAGAGTTTCAGATTGAAACGTATTTTAGGAAAACCACCCATTTTCTTATACACATATACCCTTATGTCATCAAATTTCATAGCAGTATGAAGCAGGCATGGTAATAAGGAAAATAATTTAACCATCATAACTTTAAGTACTTTACTCCCATTCTGAAGTTATCTCAGTTCTTAGGATAAATGTAGTCTTATCCTACTAGAAATATTTTTATCCCATATGAATCTGGGGGACAATGAGCTAAAACATCATTGCAAATTTAAACAAACCATTTGAAGAAACTAAAAATCAGTTTCTAAAGCTACAGAATTGAAATAAGAATTTTCCTACACCAAGTTTAAAAGTAGAGATTTTAGGATTAAGAGCATGTATATTTAAGTATTTTTGTAGACTATTAAGGGCCATAAAATTTAAGTATAAAATAACGGTGGGACTAGCATTACTAACATCTAACACCTTTTAAGCTTTAATAACCATAGATATCTAACCCTACATAAGATACCAGCACTGGGGACAAAAAAAAAAAAAAAAAAAAAAAAATCCAGCTATACTGTTTATATGAAAGTGAATAGAAATTTTGGTCTGTGTTTAACTCATGATTCATTAAATATTTATTGGATGTTTAATATGCACCAGGCATTGCTCTAGACATTAAAGACACACAGACTCCTCAGAGAGCCTATATTCTAGGGTGGAAGATGTAGTAAACAAAGCAAGGTAAAGGGATGGAAAGTGATGGGAACTACTTTTTAAGAATGATGAGGGAAGGCCTTTTTGTGATGACACTTTGAGCAGAAACCTAAATGAAATAAAAAGAGCAACCATGCTAAAGGTAGGGAGACTATACATTTGGCAAACTGAGGAATATGCTTGGGTATTTGTGGAACTGTGGGTGGACCACAGTGAACAAGTGGTAAAAAGGAACCAGGAGTTACATGATGTAGGTAAAGTTCTGGAGGCCATGGTGAAGATTGGATTTAATTATACATGTGACTTTGAAACCAAGTCTATTAAGCACAGGAGTGATGTGATCCAATTTAAATTTTAGCTTCTGTAAAGAACAGGCTGTACAGCGGCAAGATTAAAAGTAAAGCAACTAATAAGGACTATTAGTATTGCAGTATTCCTCTCGGGAGGTAATGGCTTAGCAGTGATGGAGTTCATGGAAAGTGGCTGTATTCTGGATACACTTTTAAAGTCAACAGAATTTGCTGCTGATCATATAGAAGTTTGAGAGAAAAGGGAAAATCCAAGACTCTAAAATTTCTGGACTGAACAATTAGGTTAATAGTGGTGCTATTTATTGACATGAGGAAAATTCAGTACCTAAAAGGCAGGTTTACATAACCAGGGAAAATGTGTTCTATTTTGGATAAGTTTTAAGTCTTTCGTTAGTCATCCATGTAAAAATCTCAAATAGGTAGATAAATGAGTCTGGGATTCAGAGAAGTCAAGGCTAATTATACATTTGATAAGCATCAAAATATATTTATTTAGGGCTATAAACTGGATGGGATCACCTAAGAAATGAGTGTGTATGGAAAAAGTAGGAGCACTAGCCCCAGGGCATGCCAACATTTGTATTTTGATTTTTATTTCTAGCATGGATTCAATATTTGTATATTCAACCATTTATTCGACTCTCTACTTAGATGTCTAATTGGCATCTCCAGCCAGATGTTCACATGTTACTGCTTCCTATTTTCTACTCAGCTAATGGTAACCCTATTTCCAAAGACAAAAATCTGGAGTTCTTCAATCCTTTCTTTCATGTTCAACAACCAATCTGTCACATCTACATTGTTAGACCTACCCTTAAAACACTCATAGAATCCCCTAAATTCTCTCAATACACCCACTTCTACTGCATTTATCCAAAGGCTATCACCTAGTCTAGCACGTACCAACTGGATTCCCTGCATTGTCTCTATCTTTAGTTTATCTTCAAAACAGCAACAACAGTCCATTAAAACAAAAAATGTCAAATTTTCTGCTCAACCAATTCCAGTGGCTTCCCATTATCTCTGAGAATAAAGGTCACATCTTACGAAACCACATGTGCTCTGACACCTCATTCCCTTTCTGCATTCCTACTACTTAGTGCTAATCAGCCACTGATCTTGCTTTTTCAATACTTCAGGCACTTAGGGCATTTAGTCTTCAGTCTAGCACATCTTCCCCCACAGCCTCCCAACTGATTTATATTGTTCTCTGACTCCCTTCAGGGTTTATGAACTGCCACCCTCAGAGACCTTCAATGGCTACTCAATTCAAACTCCCAAACTATACCTCGCTCCCTATATTCCTAATCCTCTCACATTTGACTTTTTTGTCTCCACATCAGTTACCACTCCCTAACACTTATTTTCTTCATCTTTGCTTCTCTCACTGGAATGATGACCCACAAGGCATTTTGTCCATTTTGTCACTTCAACCACTGCTACATTATAGCCCAACTACACTTGGTCCAGAGCAGACATTAAGTAATAACAGAATGGATAAATGTATACTAGTGGAATTAAATTAACCTTATTTGCTTACCTCAACCATATTTTTTTCTAGCTCTTTGCGTTTGTTCTCTTCACTTGCCAGATTTTTCTTCTTGAGATCAAAGGCACTTTGAGATTTAGTATTAACTCTCTGAGCTTCTGCAAGAGCATCTTCTAAAGATCGGAGTATACCTCCACTTTCCTATCATCAAATGAACCCAATTCAATCAACATACTTTATATTCGTTCATGTTGTCATTTTCTTATATTATTTCTATATGATTTACTTTTTAAGCTATTTCATTATCATACTTTAACATCAATACAGAAAACAATGCCCAGTCAATCTTAAATAATTACATATACAATTTAACATTTTTCCACAGGGCATATTATCTATTCTTACATATATGTCTGACCTTATCTTTTCCTTTTTCCAACTCTTCTATTTCATAACTAAGTGCTTTTATTTTTTTATCATTCTCAGACAATTCTTCTTGAAGCTTTACAACTTTATCCTGCATTTCTTTTAACTCCTCAGCTGAACGTTCTTTGGTGTCTTCAGCCAGCAAAAATTGATAAGCAATATGTAAACGACTTAAATGTTCTATTTCTCTCATTACTTTTTGGTACTCCAAGTAGGAAGATCTTTCCTGAAAGAGAAATCACCAATAAAGTATAACTCAAAATTCATAATTTAAAAAAATTTGAAGAATCAAACTGCACAGCATGTATAAAATTTCCCACTACATCTTAGATTAAGTGATCATGGACTATAAATTTTAGGAAACTTTAATGACATAAGAACCCTGGCTTTTTAGATAGTACTTCATTATACCATCTCTAGTGAATCCTATGTGGTTATTTCTTAACCAAGAAATGTGAACATAACATTCACAGACTGTGGGTAGTTAAAAAGTCTGTAAATACAACCTACACAAACGCCAACAATACACTATCACATGTATTTAGCAGCAGTACTACCAAGAGCCTACCCAACACTCATTCCAGTAACTATTTACAAGCATTTACTGACACATTACTAAACTTGATTCCCATAAGGACCCTCTGGAGCAAAGTAAAATTAAAGTCTCCAATTTTAAGATGAAGAAACAAATTCCCAAGTGGTTAAATGAACTCTCCACATTGTCAGATTTAGAAAGATTTGGGCAAAATCAGGTATGACAACTAGGTTTACATTCATGATCTAAAGTTTTCTATTAAATCATGCATAGGGGGTGCAAGATCACAATTTTTCAATTTTTCCAATTAACACCTACAATACTTTTGGATTCAAAAGATAGCTGAAAAGCATCAAATTTTAAAGAGCATTTAATAAATTCCCAAAAAGCATAACTTTAAAAACATGGGTAACTGTTGAGCCACTGTGTTGTATACCTGAAACCAATGTAAGATTGTATATCAATTATCCTTCAATTGAAATAACATATACACATAAAATTATATATGTATACAAAGATTATAGAGAAAACCTAGTCATCTGTTTCAGTACCTTTCAGTTATCGTCTTGACAGCAGTAATTATTTTTACTATTATCCTATAAGTTATTTACCCTATCAACAAGGGTAAAAGTATTGTATCTTTAAGAAATGTTTTGTTCAATTATCTAGAAAAATCTATAGATTTATTTCTCTTCAACAAAGTATTAAAATCTGGCATATCATTTTTTGAGATTATGAAGAGCTTCTCCAAAATCATTATGACTTAAAAGACAATGAAGTACATATCCTCTACAAATAGAAGGCTGAGTATGGAGTACCAACTCTAACTCCTTATCTCATATCTTAGAGAAAGATTCCTAAGAAATAGTATACATTTCCTTCCTGTGTGTATGATCTTGGATACATCACCAGTTTTGGATACATCACCTCTTTTAATTTTTGAATGGTTGGAGTAATCTCTTCTTCAAGTATCTGGAAAATAAAGGAAAATCAAATTTTTTATTATGTGAAAGATCACTAAGAAATTTTAAAAAGGAGAAGCATGGAGGACTAATGAAAGCAGAGTGGGGGAGGAAGAGGTGGGTTCCCATTTTACAGCAGAGGAACTCTAAATGCAAAAGTACTCTCCTCTAAAAATATTTCATATAAATTTAATTACCGTCTTAATTTCTTTCAGCTTAGCCTCCTTTTTTTCTATAGTTTTCTGGGCAGCTATTTTTTTATATTCATACATCCTGGTTCCAGCTGCTTCTTCTATCATGGACAAAATCTGGAAGACAGTATCACTGTATTAACAATGAGACCCAATTAGTGTCATTGATATTTATACTAAGTACATAATTTAAAGCCTTAACCTCAGTAAGCATCTTACCCAAAGGTTCATAAATGTTAAGTTTTAACAAAAAATGTACATTAATAGCCATAACTCATTCAAGAAACATTTCTGGCCCTCACTCTAATTCTAAAGCCAAACTTAACGCTACAATGACATTCCAGAGTACATGTCTTTCAAAAATGAAGCCAGTAATTCCACCTCCTCTTTTCCTTCAATTACAAGTATAAAAAAAGCACAGTCTTAACAACATTCAATTTCACTTTAGAAGTTTCTATTTAAAATTGTTCCAGGTGAGACTCAAGCCACTTAAATTCCTACATGGATGAAGAAGCATGGCTTACTATTTGCATCACAACTGTGGCTTGTGCTTTAAGAACTTGGGCAAATAAATTTCTCTGTGCCTCAGTTCTTCACCCATAGAGTACTAATATCTCACAGCATTGTTCAGAATTAAAATAATTCATGTGAAAAGCACCCTGAAAAAGGCAAATACCTTTTGTAATTTCATAAGGACAATTTTGCCAGGATTTCTTTTTCAGAGGTTTCTACTTACCATCACTCCCTATCTCAAGAAGGTTATCTGGAAACCACTTTGATTTCTATGTATCAGGCAGGTTTCGAATTAGAAGTTTTCCCTTAAGATGTTATCTAAAGCAAATAGGCACGACCTATGTTCAAATCACACTTTTATTATTAATTATCAGTCTACTTAGCTCTTCTCAATTGAAAGGAATAACGGAAGAGCCTTTGTTCTTGTACAAAACATTCATTCTTTCATACCAACTCTCCTCAAGGGGCTCCAGAGGAAAATCAAGTCTTAATGACCTGAGTAATCCACTGGATGTGATGAATTAATTTCATTCAAATCTTTTTCTGTAGGTTTAACCCTGACATGGAATACTGGGCAGAAAGGCTGCGATCCACAGTCAAAATTTATTTTAATATTGGACACATAAAACTCCTAGAAGAAAACCTTGGCAGTAAGTGCCTTGACATTGGTCTGGGTGATGATTTTTTGGATGACACCAAAACCAAAACCAAAGGCAACAGCATCAAAAATACACAAGTGGGACTATATCAAATTAAAAAGCTTCTGTATAACAAAGGAAACCATCAACAAAACGAAAGGGAATTTCTAGAGTGGGAGCATATATTTGTAAATCATGTATCTGGTAAGGGGATATCCAAATACATAGAGAACTCATACAACTCAACAGGAAAAAAATCAAACAATCCAATCAAAAAATGGGCAGAGGATGTGAATAAATATTTTTCCCCAGAAGACAAACACATAGCCAACAGGTATATGAAAGGTGCTCAGAAACACTAATCATCAGGGAAATGCAAATTAAAGCCACAATGTGATGTTACCTGTTAGAATGGCAATTGCCAAAAAAAAAAAAGCAGTAACTTTTGGTAGGCACATGGACAAAAGGGAACCTCTGTGCATTGTTAGTGGGATTATAAATTGGTGCAGCCACTATGTAAAACAAACACATGAACTTAAAAAGTTATCTGTACTCCTACACTCAATGCAGCATTATTTACAATAGCCAAGACATGGGAACAACCCAAAGTGCCCACTGATGGATGAATCGATTAAGATAATGTGCTATCTGTATCTATCTATTTATATATACAATAGATATTACTCAGCTATAAAAAAGAAGGAAATCTTGCTATTGCAACAATGTGGATGGACCTTGAGGGCATTATGCTAAGTGAAATAAATCAGAGAGAAAGATAAACACTGTATGATACCACTTATATGTGGAATCTTAAACCAACTGAAAAAAAAAAATCCAGGCTCAAGGATACCTGAAAGTTAAGAGAAGTAGACCTTACAAGATCTTGAGAGAGTAGATCTTTTAAAAGTTCTTATCACAAGAAAAAAATGTGTAACTGTGGTGACGGATGTTCACTAGACTTACTGCGATCATTTCACAACACACACAGGTTTATCAAGTCATGTTGTGCACCTGAACCTAGTGTCAATTATAACTCTATTAAAAAAATTATTTCTAAAAATCTGATTAAAAATCCATGCCTTTTCTTACACATTCTCACTTAATCTTCTGAACAGATCTGAGGTATGAATTATTGATTCCAATTTATGGGTGAGGAAATTAAGTCTCAGAAGGGTTACGTACATAACTCAAAAGAAAAAAAAAAGTTGGGCACAGTGCCCAAAAAAACCCCCCATAAAACCCTACTTTCTTTAGTCATTCTTTAATAATGTTTCCAAGAATGTTAACAATGGAAAAAATTGTGTTAAAATTGATTACTTAGAAGACTTCAACAATACACATAAATGGGTCTAGAGGATATTAAGTTCAGTGAAATAAGCCAGGCAGAGAAAAACAAATACCCAATGATTCCACTTATTTGTGTAGTATAAAAACAAAGTAAAATAGATAGAATGAAAGAGCCATAGACTCAAAGACA
The DNA here is from genome assembly GCA_032199065.1 of Smutsia gigantea. Classification (NCBI taxonomy): domain Eukaryota; kingdom Metazoa; phylum Chordata; class Mammalia; order Pholidota; family Manidae; genus Smutsia; species Smutsia gigantea. Next base: position 5,797 of record JAVSCE010019981.1, on the reverse strand, counting down.
CTGAGAAGTGATTAATGGTTACCAAGGGAGAGGGGCTGAGGAGGGAGAAGGAGACAAAGGGGCACAATATTTCTCAGTCACAATATAAGTTGGCTGTGGGGATGGTAGTACAGCAGAGAACACAGTTATTGATTCTATAACATCTTACCACAATTGATAGATAACGACTGCACTAGAGGGGTTGAGGATTTAATATGGTAACTGTTGAACCACCGTGTTGTAAATTTGAAACCAACATAAGATTGCACATCAATGATACTTTAATTAAAAAAAAAACCTATAATTACTGTTTTTATTGTCTATAAAGAGTACTCTTACCTCTGGAGGTTTCATATTCAATACTTTTGTAATTCGACCCTGAAAATAAAATGGCAAACTTACTATGATAGCAACAAATTACAGAAAGAGTGACTGAAGAGCATACATGTTTATCTGCACTGAAGCTGTTGTATCCTAATACACCAATCTTTTGGAAGTTCTTTCTTTCATGCTATATGAAAATATACTTCTTTTATTAGATTTGAGACAAAAGGTACCTTGTAATTCTAGTATTTTTCTATTCATTTTCTCACTTATCAGTGATACAAATTACATGTTATTAAGTGACACATAGTTAACTCAGACTATATTCTAAGACAGTACCGCGTATTTCTAGGTCTCACATAGAATAGTAAAATGTTTTATTTCAAGGACAGAAACTCATCAAATTCATCCAGTACCCAAAAAAGCTCAAATAAACAAAAACAAAAACAAACAAACAAAAACCCCCTGCTACTTAACCCTGAGAATCATATTACTTAGAATTAGATTTGTGTAAATTTTCAGCACTGAGGCTTTGACGTAGTGAAAATAATTTTTGGTTCCATTAGGATCCTGCCATTGATCTTGGGGTGAATTTCTCAAAAGATAGAAAGGATAGCTGGCTGGGTCAAGTGAGATAATATAAGGTAGAGATAACATTAGCCCTTATTTGAGTAAGTCTCTAAAGAAGAAAATTATTTAAATTTCAATGTATATTTGAAACTTAAAAATGCTTTAATCCAGTACTTTGAAAGGATATACTATGAGATTTTTTTGTTAAATAGTAGCCATGTATTGTTCTTTTAAGAACAAAGTAAAAGTCAAGGAAAATTACTTCTAGACATTCTTTAAAATTCAAATGTATACAACGTTAACATATCAGTACAAATAACTAACCAGATTTTTTAACAGGTGCCCAAACACCAGCATACTAATAAATAAAAAATGGAAAATCCAAGAAGAAACACTTTTCCTATCGTAGTAACTTAAAAAATAAAAGATGTCAAAACCACTATCAAAGATATAAAGACCACAAACAAAATACCTGCATGATGAGAAAGTGAGGATTGTTGACATTAAGGCCAACAGAACAGAAGAGATCCTGTACTCTGGTATTGTTTGCATTTACTCCATTGATTAAATATTTATTTCTGCCACCAATAACCACCTAAAAAGGGAAGTATTTTAAAAGGTATAAATGAGTATGCACATCTTGAGCTAGGATGATAAATTCCCAAATACATTATCTTTCATTTGTTTGTCCTGTCAAACTAACAGTAAGCCAACCAATTAGGAGAGTGGAGAAGTACATGATCAGGAATGAGACTGATTCAGGACATGTGGCTTTCTAATCCAGGGACTTTTGCTAACTATGCATGTCACATTACCATGCATAAATCTCCTAACCTCCCCTGTGTGAGACTAGTTTTCTAAGATTGCTTCTAGCTTTATGTTTCCAAGTATGTGTAAAACATATTTTCTAACCCTGATCACCATCTTTCTTAATTTTTCCAAAAAGATTAATCCCTCTTCCTCCACTTTTAATTTCCTATGGAAAAGAGGTCAGATCCTAAAACTAAAGACAAGGTGTTTAATATCAATCCTGACAAGATTCTAAAAGAGATTATTAAAGACATGACTTGTGAGTACTTGAAAGATAAAGAGTTATCCTTCAGTTCAGCATGGGATCCTTATGAACAATTTATACCAGATACCAGCTTATTCATTCTCTACTATAGCTCTCTCACACTGTCATTTATTGGATGTGAATGTCTCACCCACCATATTCTGAGGTCCTTAACAGGCAAGATCTGCTTCTCATGCTTCTATTTATATGTCCCAGTGCTTTCAAGGATGCCCAGTATACATTAAGCACTCAATATTGAATAAATGTTAATTCATTTCTTTTCCTGACAGGATTATTGGGCTAGTAGATCATACATTTATTTCAACTGTAGGTCTAGTAAACCCACAAGTAATTTGACAAAGTGTTTATAACAAAATTTTGGGGAAGATACAGGCATATCGACTTGTATGAGGACAGGAATTTTACAGATTAGTGGCAGACTTACTGAAAACTCCTGTAGGGTGATTATTTAATGGATACTTAATGGCACAGAACAGGATTCTGTCCCAAACTACAATGCTTATTTTTGTTTGTTTTTTAGACAAAGGTTTTCATTAAAATAGAAAGGGAAATAAAGTTACATAATGCTGAGATGTTAAGTGAGACTTAACAGAACTTTTAAAAATAAAACTTTGATAAACTGAAACTACTGTCTGACTTTAATAAAGAAAAAGGTTTTAAGGGATAAGTTTAAGGTCCTGCACTGGTTTCAAAAACTTGCTTACATACAGAAATGGAGGTAACATGGCTAAGTAATAGCACACATGAAAAAATTAGTGATTTTAAGAAAACAGGATATGAATTCATAATGTATTATGAATTCTCCAATGTCATACTGGGAAAAATAGTAAAGTACATAAAATGAAAGATGGGACAATTTTTAATCTTGTCCTAACTAGGCCAATTCTGATATGTGCAATTTGCAGTGTTGTGCATTAAAAAAAGGATATAAAAAATTGGAGCCAGAAACAACTGAAGGAACTAGAAACTAGCTTCTTTACTAGAAGTAAGGAACTAGAAAACAACTAAATATCAATTGAAAGACTTAGATTTAGCTTAGAAAACACCTAGACTTTCAGAACACTTAAATACTGAAATACAGAATAAATTAAATTTGCCCTCCATGCTCTCAAGAGAAATTGCATTAATGTGTAAACCTGAAGATAGCACTTCGGCTCAATTTATAGGAATAACTTTCTAATTAGACCTATCCAAAAACCGAATGGGTTCCCTCAGAAGATAGCAAGTTCCCAAGTACTAGAGGTATTCCAGCACAGTGAAGATGCAGGCATGGGTCAAGATTTAAGCATGGCTGAGTGCTTGTACTGGTGTCTTTTCAGATCTCTTTCTATCCTTTTGGTAAATGATGGAATTTGTATAATCAAAATTTTAACATAAGGCAGATATTCTTAGGGAATCTACTATTTGAAGCATCCATTGTGCTCATAAACTTTCTCTCTCCAGCAAAGTCATATTGCTAAAAAACACAACAGACATGCAAATTCTTAGGTACCCAAATATTTAGCAGTCACTTACCTGCCTTGTTACTGTAATTTCATCATGAACCTCAAATCCTAAAGGACTTTGCTTTTTGTCAGAATTATCAAAGGTGATTGACACGGAAGCTTTGGTAATACCAGCCTGTCCATTTTTGTAAACTAAATCTTGTAAATTAGAAGCCCGAACCTAAAGTAAGAGAAGTGTTATCAATTATAAAACCCCGTACTGAACAAAAATGGCACTAAAAATGTGTTTCCTGCTGTTGGAAGACCACCCATATAGTGTTCCCAAGTAGCCAAGGACTGGTAGTCATATTCACAGAAAAGGTAAAGAAAATGGGCAATAACCTGAAATGAACACCTTTCTCTACAGTTTTTCAACGCTGAAATGAATTGTTTTCTACTCATTTCTTAACAAAAGTTAATTTGAAAGACTGAAGGGGAAGATAATGTCTAAGCATTTCTCTGTTTATCCAAACCTATTCAGAGATCCTGAAAAAGCATTTTAACACAGAGGGGTGAGGAGCGGGAATACAGACTATGGAATGAGACTGCCTTGAAGTAACAAAGCCTGGCTTTACGTATTGCTCCAAATATCTTGAGGACAAACCTTAGGCAACCCCTCTACTTTTCTATTTTCTAACCTAAAAAATGGAGTAATACTTACCTTTAAAGGTCTGCACTGAAGTGTAAGATAATTCACATAAAGTAAAAAATGAAAACACAGAGAAAATTGGCAAGTTTCCAATTCCCTTGAGGTTCCTTAAACTCACTTAAGTCAGAAAGTTTACACTTTACCTGAGACAGGTTAGAGATGCCCAGCAAAAAGCAGATGGAGTCCAATATATTGGATTTTCCACTACCATTTAAACCAGTGATAGCATTGAAGAGGGGATCAAAACCATTGACTTCAGTCCTCTGAGCATAGGATTTGAAACCCTCAAGAATGATTGACTTAATATGCATTTTCACCACCGACTTGCACCGGTAAACCTCTGCTACCAATCAAACAGGCCACAAAGCAGTTCTGTATAAACAAGAAACACGTAAATGTAAAGCAAATCTGGAATCATAGTGAATGTAAAAACTAAAAAGCAAAAACGACAGCTCAAGAGAAATAAAACAGCCACTTGACAAGCTACTTCCTCTAAAGTAAACGTATCTTTCTCCAACATAAAAACATACAAGTTAGTCACTACCTGGAAGTCAACTACTTACCTCTCCAGGTTTATCTTCCACCGTTATTATACTCTAGCTGACACAGACTACTATTTCGTAGCCTCTTCCCCTTGCCTGTAAAGTCCTTCTCACCATACTTGCAGGGTTCCCTCTCCTTTGCTGCACTCACACCTTCCGCTCAAATGTCCTCTTCCTCGTGACTTCCCTATAAAAAAGAGCACCTCTACCTATTCCCTAACTCCGCTTTGATTTCCTTCATTGAACTTAAAGCGGACACCAAACAATACTTGTTTGTTCATCTATCCAACCTATCATAATGTACGTTGCTGTAGGATCTTCGCCTGCCGCCACCGCCGTACGCACGACTGCCTGACTCGAGGGCTGGGGTTCGGGGGGGGGGGGTTATCAGTACGTATCTATGAAACAGAAGAATCCCCTATATTCTCCAGTCTCTTGCTTTCATGTAGGCTGTTCCCTCGCCTCTCCAGGCCTTCCTGTGAACGCTTCCTCGCCAGACTCCAAGGCTGGATAGGAACAGGCCATCCCGCCAGGAAGCCCTGAGGACTAACTTAGCCGAAGCCTCACTCAGGCGCCTCGTCCCACCCCCGCCCCCCGCCTCCGGCCGGAAAGGCCAGGCCAGGCCCAGCCGGCCGCACGCACACTGCCGCCTCACCTCTCGTCAGGCCTCGACTGGAGGCGACCCGAGGCTCCTCCAGGTCACCGGGGCGGAGAGCGGGCCCACCTTGCCGGGCCTGCGCGCTACGAAAGAAACCCTACCATAGCGACTACAGCATTCGCCCGCTCTCGGCACCGGGGCCGGAACTATTTATGCCTTTGAATTTAGGCGCGAGCAAAGGACCCCACCGCCACGGCCTATTTCATTGGCTGCTGCCTAGCAGATGCCTGATTTAGGGGTTCCATTTTTCCCTCCCATCGAACAGTCAAAGTGACAGGTGCATAGGAAAGAGGGTCCTGGCAATGGCAGCTCCGAGGATGCCACGACTCGAGCCTGAGGACGAAAGGAGCAGGCGGCGTAGGTCGCGATTGGCTTCTGGCACCCATCGGGCAGCCCCGCCCCCGGCCCCGGGGCCTCGCGCCTCGCCGCCCCGCCCGCCGCGGGCAGCCCTGAGCCCCAGCCTTCCCGCGGGCCTCTGAGCGCCGCTGCAGTCGTTCCCGGGCGCCGGAGGCGTCT
>JAVSCE010019980.1:0-17546 GCA_032199065.1 Smutsia gigantea | reverse complement strand
GACAAAATAGGTTGAGTACCTTGCCCACGGTCACATAGTAAATTGGGAAGCTAGCTGGTCTTCAAACAACTGACTCCAGAAACTGTTCTTAACCACAACACTATATTACCTCCCTTTACATTCCCTAATTCACTAATTTAACTCTGCCTACTTTAATTTACTGTTCTATGAAGACATCTGCCTCTACTCATGCCATTTCCTTTGCTAGGATTGCCCTTTTCCCCATTTCTGTCCAGCCAAATCCTGCTTACCATTCAAATGCCACCTACTCCTCAAAGCTTCTCTAATCCTCCCTCAGTTCCAGAATTCCCCCTACTCTTTCCTGAACTCCTCCCGCCTCAGCCTCCTCCCCTTTCCTGCCACCCACACTCTAACACAGACAGCAGGAATTTCCTATATTTGTCAGTGCTGAGTGACTAGGGGCCCTACTCCAGTTCCCACACTTTGGACCTGGGGCTGAGCAGTTACTCTAGGACGTGGCTACTGGGCTGGGGAAGATGGTTTGGCCCTCTGCTACTAAGTGAAACTGAAGCTCCTGTGCACACAAGTCAAAAAAATCATTCCTTCTGTGACCTAGGCAAAGCCAATCTTCCACCCATCCTCCCACAGCTGCCTGTTGCATTTTTAACTTCTTTTCCCCTCACAGCCACCCTTGATATTACTTTGAAGAGGATTTCCTCTTGATAAAGACATTCACAGTGTGGGGTAATGTCAGCTTTGTGATCTGCTCTGGGCTCTACAAAGGTAGCCTCAGTGGCTAAAAAAGTTTTCTTTGCTTTATTCCAAAGTTTCTGTGGCCCCCTAAGGAGGCCATTGCAATTGAAAAGCAGTGCTCTGGATCCCAGACTACGAAACTTAGTTCCATGGAACTATGTTTCAGGGCTTCACAAGTCATCCCTAGGGGTCCTTGAAAGAAAGTGTGGACATGTTTATCTAACCTACTTGGTTAAGGGTGAGAGCAAGGGATTGTCTGTACACATGCCAACTGGCATGTGGCCTCAAGTGACTGGGACTGGAAGCCATGAACCCTCTGGATGAGTGCCATGTGTAGAAAGACAATTTGCTGGTGTCATTCTGAAACACTACATCCTTACTACAGGGATGTGGGAAAAAGTGACTCTCCAGCCTGAACGTTACCCTAAATTCAAGATCCTTATGGTCAATTGCTTACTAGACATCTTTTTAATTAACGTATCATTGATATACAATCTTATGAAGGTTTCACATGAACACCATTGTGGTTACTACATTCACCCATATTATCAAGTCCCCCCATACCCCATTGCAGTCACTATCAGTGTAGTAAGATACTATAGAGTCATTATTTGTCTTCTCCGTGCTCTACTGCCTTCCCCAGGACCTACCGGTACTGTGAGTGCTAATTATATTGCCCCTTAAATCACTTCTCCCTCCCTCCCCACCTCCTTCCCTTTGGTAACCTCTAGTCCCTTCTTGGAGTCAGTGAGTCTGCTGCTGTTTTGCTCCTTCAGTTTTGCTTTGTTGCGATATTCCACAAATGAGTGAAATCATTTGGTACTTGTCTTTCTCCACATGGCTTATTTCACTGAGCATAATACCCTCTACCTCCATCCATGTTGTTGCAAATGGTAGGATTTGTTTTCTTCTTATAGCTGAATAGTATTCCATTGTGCAGATGTACCACCTCTTCTTTATCCATTCATCTACTGATGGACACTTAGGTTGCTTCCATATCTTGGGTATTGTAAATAGTGCTGCGATAAACATAGGAGTGTATATATCTTTTTGAATCTGGGATCTAGTTTTCTTTGGGTAAATTCCTAGGAGTGAAAATCCTGGGTCAAATGGTATTTCTATTTTTAGTGTTTTGAGGAACCTCCATATTGCTTTCCACAATGGCTGAACTAGCTTACATTCCCACCAACAGTGCAGGAGGGTTCCCTTTCTTCGCATCCTTGCCAGCATTTGTTGTTTCTTGTCTTTTGGATGTTGGCCATCCTAACTGGTGTGAGGTGATATCTCATTGTGGTTTTAATTTGCAATTTCCCTGATAATTAGTGATGTGGAGCATCTTTTCATGTGTCTGTTGGCCATCTGAATTTCTTCTTTGGAGAGAAGTGTCTGTTCAGATCCTCTGCCCATTTTTTAATTGGGTTATTTGCTTTTTGTTTCTTGAGGTGTATGAGCTCTTTATATATTTTGGATGTCAACCCCTTATCAGATATGTCATTTATGAATATATTCCCCCCATACTGTAGGGTGCCTTTTTGTTCTACTGACGGTGTCCTTTGCTGTACAGAAGCTTTTTAGTTTGATGTAATCCCGTTTGTTCCTTTTTGCTTTTGTTTCCCATGCCCAAGGAGATGTGTTCAGGAAAAAGTTGCTCATGTTTATATTCAAGAGATTTTTGCATATGTTTTCTTCTAAGAGTTTTGTGGTTTCATGATTTACATTCAGGTCTTTGATCTATTTTGAGTTTACTTTTGTTTATGGAGTTAGACAGTAATCCAGTTTCGTTCTCTTACAAAAAGGATGTCATTTCCCCATTGTATATCCATGGCCCCTTTATAGTATATCAATTGGCCATATATGTGTGGGTTTATATCTGGGCTCTCTATATTGTGTTCCACTGATCTATGGGTCTGTTCTTGTGCCAGTACCAAATTGTTTTGATTACTGGGGCTTTGTAGTAGAGCTTGAAGTTGGGAAGCGAGATCCCCCCTGCTTTATTCTTCCTTCTCAGGATTGCTTTGGCTATTTGGGGTCTTTTATGGTTCCATATGAATTTTAGAACTATTTGTTCTAGTTCTTTGAAGAATGCTGTTGATATTTTGATAGAGATTGCATTGAATCTGTAGATTGCCTTAGGCAGGATGGCCATTTTGACAATATTAATTCTTCCTACCCACGAGCATGGGATGAATTTCCATTTAGTAGTGTCCTGTTAAATTTCTGTTAAGAGTGTCTTGTAGTTTTCAGGGTATAGATCTTTCACTTCCTTGGTTAGGTTTATTCCTAGGTATTTTATTCTTTTTGATGCAATTGTGAATGGAATGTTTTCCCGATTTCTCTTTCTGCAAGTTCATCGTTAGTGTTTAGGAATGCAACAGATTTCTGTGTATTAATTTTGTATCCTGCAACTTTGGTGAATTCAGTTATTAGTTCTCGTAGTTTTTTGGTGAATTCTTTAGGGTTTTTTATGTACAGTATCATGTCATTTACAAATAGTGACAGTTTAACTTCTTCCTTGCCAATCTGGATGCCTTTTATCTGTGTTGTCTGATTGCTGCAGCTAGGACCTCGAGTACTATGTTGAATAAAAGTGCTAACCAGACATCTTTACATAGGTGGATGATAGACATTCAAACTTAACATGTCTAAATGAGCTCCTGACAGTCCTTGCATCCCTATGTGCCCTATCCCACTGCAGGTAACCCCATTCTTCCAATTGTTCTGATTGTGTCATTCTTGGCTCTTCTGTTTTATCTCATACCCACATATGGTCCAGAGCAAATCCTGTTGGCCCTACTGCCACAGTTTGACCACTGTTCACCATCCCATTGCTACCATTCTCTCCCAAGTCACCGCTATTTCCCTTCCGGATTATCTCAACAGCCTCCTTATAGGTTTGTCTACTCTGTTACCCACTTTCAATCAATTCTCTACCCAGCAGCCAGGGTGACATTGTTGGAACTTAACAGAATCTACTCAACACCCTCCAGTGACTTTCTATTTCACTCACAGTGAAAGCCTCACTATTTTTTAAATTTTATTAAAGTATCATTGATATACAACCTTATATGGCTTCAAATATACAACACAGTGGTTCAAAAGTTACCCATATTATTAAATCCTCACCCCCTCTAGTGAGGTCACTATCTATCAATGTAGCAAGATGTTACAGAGTCATTAACTGTATTCTCCATGCTGTACCAGTGCCCTGTGACCACCCTATATTGTGACTGAGAATTATTGTGTCCCTTTATCCCTTTCCCCTCCCCCCCACCCTCTTCAACCTTTCCCCCTTGGTAACCACTATAACCACTAGTCCCTTATTGGTGTCTATGAGTCTACTGCTGTTTTGTTCCTTCTGTTTTGCTTTGTTCTTATATTCCACAAATAAATGAAATCATATGGTATTTATTTTTCTCTGCCTGGCTTATTTCACTGAGCATAATACCCTCTAGATCCATCCATGTTGTTGCAAATGGGAGATTTCTTTTCTTTTTATAAAGCCTCACTATTCTTGAACATGCCAAGCATCATCCCCCCTCAGAGCTTCCCACTTGCTCTTTCTGTACCCAGAAGGATTTTTCACCAAAACTCCACAGGGCTAGCTTTTTCATTTCCTTCACATCTTAACTTAAAATTCATTCATCTTATCATTGACAATTTATCTAGCCAAACTCTAGAAAACTGCAAAACAAATAACCAGACACCTATTATTTTCCTTCCATTTTACTATTCTTCTTAGGATTATTGTTAGCTAACAAACTATGCATGCATTTTACTGATTTATCGTGTTAGTTGGTTGGCTACCCTGTTAAAACATTAGTTACACAAGGGCAGGACATTTTATTTGTTTTATTCTCTGCTGTATCAGCCATGTCAGAACAGTGCCTGGCACATAGTAATCACTCAACAAATGTTTGTTAAGTGAACAGACATTGAACGAATGAAAGATACCAGAACTAGATGAAGAATAGAATCACCCTACTTTAATTATTTCAAACTACTTTCAAACCCCCCAGTGCCCCATTACAAGGAGAAAAAGGGACCCAAGAAAGTAAGGCTCTGTACCCCCAGGCCCCTGCTTTGCCCAAAGTAGACCAGAATCTTACATATTGGCCTTCCTTGACAGCTTTGTTTTGAAGAAAACATTATTTGGATGAGTTTTTAAGAATTGTTTGAAATCAATTGCCCTAAATCTAAAGAAATCAGAGACCATAACCTCTCCAGGTTAAGAACAATGACCTGCTTCCACGGATGGACACATCAGGTATTTTCTACTTCCATCTTCCTCAAATTGGGCTCTGACAACATAGTGCATGTGTCCCAAAGAATGCCACAGGATATAAATATGGCACAATTTCCTGAGCAGCAACTTTACCCAAAATCTGAGAGCAAATATTAATTTTCTATTGAAATAAAAAAGGAGCAGAATCAAAACTTCTCAAAATTTAAAAAGTAAAACACAAGAAGCCACTTCAAACTACTTCTTAACTTGCCAGAGGGTCCACATATACTTTTCTCTGCCATTAAGAAAAGCAGAATTGCTGGAGAAGCACTATATCCAGGACAGAAGAGCTGAGAAATAAAGAGGTGTCATTAAGATGGTCTAAAATTACAAGACCTCCTTACCTAGGTAGGCTCTTTACAGAAATAATTTCACATTGGCTTGGAACATTTTGCTGATCATATAGGATGTTCTAAGCCCTCTCTGTATACTACATTAGAAAATATGTCATAGTCTGAGCCCTTTGTTTTTGCTGCTGCACTAGGAAATAGCATTAGATTTCCTGTAGCTCAAAGGGTGTGGACAAACAAACAGCTTCCCCTGAAAGGTCTGGGTCAATGGACAGAACAGCGAAAGCTAGAACTGTAGTGAAGAATTTATTTCATTCTATACATATTTATTGAGCACCTACTTCCTGGTAGTAAGATTTTTTTTAAGTCTGACATTAGTTTTTAAAAATGAGATTTTTTTTTAAACAGTTGCCATGATTATAGTTATCTAACCAAGTAAGAACTGGGCTAACAGTAATTAGGGATGGTGATGCTTGCAAAGTGTATGGACATCTTAAGTGCCTCCACTGATTACTAATCTGAGAATCCTGGTTAGATATGATAACCCAGCAGCTGGGAAGCATAATTTTCACTAGCAACCTTTTTCATAGTAGCTATCATTCATATGGATTTATAATATTTATTGGCTTCTTAGGAAGGAAAGTACCAGAGTCATAAATGAAGGGATGGCTGATCTCCACAACTGATCTATTACACATTAGGAAATAATAAAGATAAAGAGCTCTAGATTAAAAGAAATGACAGGAGCTCTGAGTTCTTCTACTAGCTCTGCCACTGAATCACTGTATCACTTCCTGTCTGAGCCTCAGTTTCCTCATCTGTAAAATGAGAGTTTTGGCGAATAATATTCTTTCAGTGGTCCTTCAAGCTCTGATAATGTATGAGTTGATAAAACCCGTATTCATAGCCAAGCCACTGAGTGAGTGTACACATTCTGAAATAGTCAACAAATACCACCAACATGTAAGGGCTTGAACTAAGTGACTGAGTAGTCAGGGAAAGCCCCATCTAACAAATGGAACTTGTTCCTCATTCTCATTTTCAACAGACATGAGTAAGAATTCAAAGTTCAAGAAACAATGCTGCCTCACCCCTCCTCACATCCCAGTCCAGTGCAAGATTACCCCTCAGCACTTCAGAAGTCAAATCAGGGATTGTCAGCAAATCCAAATCCGATCTAACAAGCCCCACTTGACTGGCCAGCAGATTCAGGGAAAGCATTGAACAGAATGCAAACAATACTCTTAAAGATTTAGATATGATCAGATTTAAGGCTACCTTGGTGAGTATTGGTCTAAACAGAAAGTCAGGAAAACTACTGGGGCCTAGGCAGGAGGGCAAGAAAATCTACATGGGGAAAGAAGTGGATGCCTACCCAGTGTTTAGTTTTTCTTCTGTCTACTCCAACAGCAAGAGCATTTCTTTCTAGATGCTGTCTAGCAACACACCCACTTGACCTCCTTTCAGTTTGGTTTTTTAAAGTACTGCCAAATAATGAAAGGGCAAAGCTGCAGGGCTCTTAGAAAGGATCTAGGCCAGGGCTCCCACTGGTAGCAGGTGGGCCTAATTCAGCACATGTTTTGAGAGAACAGCACAGATCTAAGATAATTTTGATTTTTGAGTACCTTTGAAAAGAGCACATACTCTCCCATTCCTCCAGGTAGCCACCACTCCTGAACTTGCACAGAGCAGCCTGGAACTGAAAGATTTTTTGAGTTTGAGCTAAGTCACAGAGACCAGACCATTCCATGACACCATTACTGCCTTCCAGTCTTCCTCCCCTTGCAGCTGCTCTTGCAAGGCTCAGCCTGGCCTCCTGTAACCATCCAAAATTAAACAACCCCAAAGTCAAATCTGTCCAAACCTTCTCTGGGAAAGCCCTTCATTCTAGTCTGACAGAACTTCTGCCTGCATTTCCACCTCAGCCAATACAGGAAGCATTTTTAAGAGGGCCTGAATACAAAGCACTGGGCTTTTCTCTCTAATGAAGACTGTGGGGAAGTTGGGGTTCCTATGGCCAGGATCCTCACTGAACTTAAACAACCTGATGATGTAACTGGCCTGTTGCTAGGCTACTGCTTCCAAAGCCGTAGGCAATAAGCTACTATTGCACTATATACAGAGCTCGGCCCAGTGTTCTGGGTGGAGGCACAGACACTAGTGCTCAAGGAACAAGCCAGATAATAAACCCTTTCACCCCAAAGAAACATTCTACTGTCATTTCTTTGGTCACATTTAATCCACAGTGAACTTTATCAGTGCTGAAACCCACTGGCAAGACAAAGACAGGGGACTATCTCAGGCCAGGGTGGGGTCAGCCAGGTTCTTCAGTGCTCTGAAGAAGAACCAGAGCACTGGATCCTAAAGCAAGGGGCTTTAGTTACTGAGGTTTTAAAAACAAAACCACAAAAGGCCTTGTGACTAAAGGCTGCCACCTGGAAAGAAGACAAGATAGTGAGTCCCTAGGAGGCCATTAATTTGTGTTTTTACAAAGATGTCTGTCTTATGTTGCTTATTGTCCTGGACATTCCCACATTCAAACACTATGTCTCACTGTCCTGATTTCTGTTAAAAAAAATGTAACATTTCCAAGAGATGATTAAAGATGGCAGCGTGAGAAGTGAGACAGAGGATGCCTCCTAAAACTGCATATAATATGAAAACATAATTAATACAACTAATCCTGAAAGAGCAACAGGAAGAAGGCTGTGCCAGATGGCACATACCTGGAGAAAAGAACAGACATCATGGAATAGGGTAACATACCAAAGCCATGACCCAGCAGGACCCAAGCACTTCCCCGACCCCAGCTCACCAATGGGAAGAAGAGAAACGGAGCGGGGAGGGAGTGGAGGCCTGGGACTGCTGAACACCAAGCTCTGGAGATCTGCTCTGGGAGCACAAACCCAAATTTGTTTGTGGTTTAGAAAGCTAAGACAGGCAGAATACCTGGAGAGACTGAGATTCCAGCCACTTGTGGAAAACAGGGATCCATATCCGGCTGCTCTGAGACCAAAGAAAGGTGGGCAGTCTGAGAGACTCCCTAACAGCAAGAGGGCTGCTAAAGAGGCAAGGATTTCACAGAGCTTACAGCTCAGGAGAAAGGACAGGTAGACAAAATTGTCCAAGTGCATTCTGCCCAGCAGGATGGGAACTTTCATAATCTTCAGTCGCTCCAGCCCCCTGTCTGGCTACACAGTTCCAAGGCCCCCCACTGTGATACACAGCCTGCTATGCCTTCCTCCTGGACAGCCCACACCTGGCTCACAAACTGGCAAACCCTGCCCTGGTGTCAGACCAGCCAGAGAGAAGCCCCAGCTACGGCAGCTACAAACACAAAGCATAGAGGCTTATACCTCCGTGATCAGTCCACTGGTCCTGACAGTCGAGACAGGCATAGCAGCCAGGAAGCAAGAAACAGCTCTTTCCTCTCCCCTGGCACCAACACCGCTCCCCGACGACCCCCGACCTTGCTCCAGGAGCTGAGCAGCTCCAGAGAGTGGAGCTTCTGGGCCCTGAGGGCGCCACATACAAATATGAAATGTCAAAGGAACCTGGTTCAAAGCAAAATCATACATACACCAGAAAAAGAGTCAAATGAAACCAATCTTGTGAATCTTCCTGAAAGAGATTTCAAAATAAAAATCATATACATGCTCATAGAGGTACAGAAAAATATTCAAGAACTCAGGAATAAATTCCAGTCGGAGGTCCAGTCATTACGGAACACAGTATCAGAAATGAAACATAAAAAAGAAGGTTTTAAAAGCAGATTACATATGGTAGAGGAGACGATAAATTAAATAGAAATTAGAGAAAAGGAATACAAAGAAGCTGAGGCACAGAGAGAAAAAAGGATCTCTAAGAATGAAAGAATATTAAGAGAACTGTGTGAGCAGTCCAAATGGAACAAATTCGTATTATAGGGGTACCACAAGAAAAAGAGAAAGAAAAAGGGATAGAAAGTGTCTCTGAGGAGGTAATTGTTGAAAACATCCCCAACCTGGGGAAGAAGATAGTCTCTCAGGCCATGGAGGTGCACAGATTTCCCAACACAAGGGACCCAAGGAAAACAACACCAAGACATATAATAATTAAAATGGCAAAGATCAAGGATAAGGACAAACTATTAAAATCAGCCAGAGAGAGAAATAAGATCACATACAAAGGAAAACCCATCAGGCTATCGTCAGACTTCTCAACAGAAACCTTACAGGCCAGAGGGATTGGCATGATGTATTTAATGCAATGAAGCAGAAGGGCCTTGAACCAAGAATACTTTATCCAGCAAGATTATCATTTAAATTTGAAGAAGGGATTAAACAATCCCCAGATAAGCAAAAGCTGAGAGAATTTGCCTCCCACAAACCATCCCTACAGTGTAATTTGGAGGCACTCCTATACATGGAAGTGTTCCTAAGGTTTACTAGCTGTCACCAGAGGTAATAAAACCACAGTAAAGAAAGTAGAACAGTTAATTACTAAGCAAATGCAAAATTAAATCAACTACTCCCCAAGTCAGTCAAGAGATAGACAAAAACTACAGAATATGATACCTACTATATAAAGAATGGAGGAGTGAGAAAAAGGAGGAGAAAAAAAGAAACTTTAGATTGTGTTTGCAATAGCATATTAAGTGATTTAAGTTAGACTCTTAGATAGTAAGGAAGTTAACCTTGAACCTTTGGTAAACATGAATCTAAAGCCTGCAATGGCAATAAGTACGTAACTATCAATAATCACCCTAAATGTAAATGGTCTGAATGCATGAATCAAAAGACATAGGGTCACTGAATGGATAAAAAAAAAACAAGACCCATCTATATGCTGCCTACAAGAGACTCACTTTAAACCCAAAGACATACACAGACTAAAAGTGAAGGGATGGGAAAAAGATATTTCATGCAACTAATAGGGAGAAAAAAGCAGGAGTTGCAGTACTTATATCAGACAAAATAGACTTCAAAACAAAGAAAGCCACAAAGGGCAAAGAAGGACATTACATAATGATAAAGGGGTCAATCCAACAAGAAGATATAACCATTATAAATATCTATGCACCCAAAACAGGAGTATCTACATATGTGAAACAAATACTAACACAATTAAAAGGGGAAATAGAATGCAATGCATTCATCCTAGGAGACTTCAACACTCCACTCACTCCAAAGGACAGATCAACCAGACAGAAAATAAGTAAGGACACAGAGGCACTGAAGAACACTTTAGAACAGATGGACCTAACAGACATCTACAGAACTCTACACGCAAAAGCAGCAGAATACACATTCTTCTCAAGTGCACATGGAACATTTTCAAGAATAGATCATATACTAGGCCACAAAAAGAGCCTCGGTAAATTTAAAAAGATTGAAATTGTACCAACCAGCTTCTCAGGCCACAAAGGAATGAAACTAGAAATAAATTACACAAAGAAAATGAAAAAGCCCACAAACACATGGAGGTTTCACAACATGCTCCTAAATAACCAATGGATCAATGACCAAATAAAAACAGAGATCAAGCAATATATGGAGACAAATGACAACAATAACTCGACACTGCAAAATCTGTGGGATGCAGAAAAGGCCATGCTAAGAGGGAAGTATATTGCAATACAGGCCTACATCAGGAAAGAAGAACAATCCCATATGAACAGTCCAAACTTACAATTAATGAAACTAGAAAAAGAAGAACAAATGAGGCCCAAAATCAGTAGAACGAGGGACATAATAAAGATGAGAACAGAAATAAATAATATTGAGAAGAATAAAACAATAGAAAGAATTAATGAAAGCAAAAGCTGGTTCTTTGAGAAAATAAACAAAATAGATAAACCCCTAGCCAGAGTTATCAAGAAAAAAAGAGAGTCTACACACATAAAGAGAATCAGAAATGAAAAAGGAAATATCACTATGGACACCAAAGAAATACAAAGAATTATTAGAGAATACTATGAAAAATTATATGCCAGAGGGCTGGATAACCTAGAAGAAATAGACTACTTTCTAGAAAAATACAACCTTCCAAAGCTGATGGAGAAATAAACAGAAAATCTGAACAGACCAATTACCAGCAACATAGACTTGGTAATCAAAAACTACCTAAGAACAAGACACCTGAACCAGATGGTTTCACTGCTGAATTTTATCAAACATTTAGTGAAGACCTAATACCCATCCTCCTTAAAGTTTTCCAGAAAGTAGGAGAAGAAGGAATACTTCCAAACTCACTCTATGAGTCCAGCATTATTCTAATAACAAAACCAAGCAAAAACACCACAAAAAAAGAAAATTAAAGACCAATATCCCTGATGAACATAGATGCAAAAATACTCAACAAAATATTAGCAAACCGAATTCAAAAATATATCAAAAATATCTTCCAACATAATCAAGTAGGATTTATTCCAGCAATGCAAGGATGGTACAATATTAGAAAATCCATCAACATCATCCACCACATCAACAAAAAGAAGGACAAAAACCACATGATCATCTACATAGATGCCGAAAAAGCATTTGACAAAATTCAACATCCATTCATGATAGAAATTTTCAACAAAATGAGTATAGAGGGCAAGTACCTCAACATAATAAAGGCCATATATGACAAACCCACAGCCAACATCATACATAACAGCAAGAAGCTGAAAGCCTTTCCTTTAAGATCGGAAACAAGACAAGGATGCCCACTATCTCCACTTTTATTCTACATAGTTCTGGAGGTCCTTGCCACAGCAATTAGACAACACAAAGAAATAAAGGGCATCCAGATTGGTAAGGAAGAAGTTAAACTATCACTGTTTGCAGATGACATGATATTGTACTTGAAAAACTCTAAACAATCCACCAAAAAGCTACTAGATCTAATATCTGAATTCAGTGAAGTTACAGGATACAAAATTAATACACAGAAATCTGTTGCATTCCTATACACTAATGATCAGTGAGCGAAAGGGAAATCAGGAAAACAATTCCATTCACAATTACATCCAAAAGAATAAAATACCTACGAATAAACCTAACCAAGGAAGTGAAAGACCTATACTCTGAAAACTACAAGACACTCATAACAGAAATTAAAGAGGACACTACTAAATGAAAATTCATCCCATGCTCTTGGGTAGGAAGAATTAATATTGTCAAAATGGCCATCCTGCCTAAAGCCATCTACAGATTCAATGCAATCCCTATCAAAATACCAACAGCATTATTCAACAAACTGGAACAAATAGTTCTAAAATTCCTATGGAACCACAAAAGACCCCGAATAGCCAAAGCAATACTGAAAAGGAAGAATAAAGCAGGGGTGAATCTCGCTTCCCAACTTCGAGCTCTACTACAAAGCCACAGTAATCAAGACAATTTGGTATTGGCACAAGAAAAGACCCATAGACCGGTGGAACAGAATAGAGAGTCCAGATATTAACCCAAACATATATGGTCAATTAATATACAATGAAGGAGCCATGGATGTACAATGGGGAAATGACAGCCTCTTCAACAGCTAATGTTGGCAAAACTGGACAGCTACATGTTAGAGAATGAAACTTGATTACTGTCTAACCCCATACACAAGGGTAAACTCAAAGTGGATCAAAGAGCTGAATGTAAGTCATGAAACCATAAAACTCTTGGAAAAAAATATAGGCAAAAATCTCTTGGACATAAACATGAGCAACTTCTTCATGAACATATCTCCCCGGGCAAGGGAAACAAAAGCAAAAATGAAGAAGTGGGACTATATCAAGCTGAAAAGCTTCTGTACAGCAAAGGGCACCATCAGTAGAACAAAAAGACATCCTACAGTATGGGAGAATATATTCATAAATGACGTATCCGATAAAGGGTTGACATCCAAAATATATAAAGAACTCATGCATCTCAACAAAAAAAAGCAAATAATCCAATTAAGAAATGGGCAGAGGACATGAATAGACACTTCTCCAAAGAAGAAATTCAGATGGCCAACAGGCACATGAAAAGATGCTCCACATCACTAATGATCAGGGAAATGCAAATTAAAACCACAATGAGATATCACCTCACACCAGTTAGGATGGCCAACACAGAAAAGACTAGGAACAACAAGTGCTGGCGAGGATGCGGAGAAAGGGGATCCTCCTACACTGCTGGTGGGATTGTAAACTAGTTCAACCACTATGGAAAGCAGTATGGAGGTTTCTCAAAAAACTAAAAATAGAAATACCATTTGACCCAGGAATTCCACTCCTAGGAATTTACCCTAACAATGCAGGAGTCCAGTTTGAAAAAGACATACGCATCCCTATGTTTATCACAGCACTATTTACAATAGCCAAGAAATGGAAGCAACCTAAGTGTCCATCAGTAGATGAATGGATGAAGAAGAGGTGGTACATATACACATTGGAATATTATTCAGCCATAAGAAAACAAATCCTACCATTTGCAACAACATGGATGGAGCTAGAGGGTATTATGGTCACTGAAATAAGCCAGGCCAAGAAAGACAAGTATCAGATGATTTCACTCATATGTGGAGTATAAGAACAAAGCAAAAACTGAAGGAACAACACAGCAGCAGACTCACAGAACCCAAGAATGGACTAACAGTTACCAAAGGGAAAGGGACTGGGGGGGCGTTGGGTGGAAAGGGAGGGATAAGGAGAATAAGGGGCAATATGATTAGCACACATAATGTGGGGGGGCATAGGGAAGGGAGTATAGCACAGAGAAGACAAGAGGTCATTCTATAGCATCTTACTACACTGAAGGACAGTGACTGCAATGGGGTATTTGGTGGGGACTTGATAATGGGGGAAATCTAGTAACCACAGTGTTGCTCATGTTATTGTATATTAATAATACCAAAATAAAAATAATAAAAAGTAAATTAAAAAAATAAAAATAAACACAGATTTATTCTCTTACAGCTCATGAAGCCAGTCTGAAATCAATCTCACTGGGCTAAAGTCAAGGTGTTGGCAGGGCTGTTTCCATCTGAAGGTTCTAGAGGAGAATCCTACTTACCTTTTTCAGCTTCTAGTGCCCTGTATTCCTTGGATTGTAGCCCCTTTCTCCATCCTCAGAGCACAGATTCCAACCTCTGTTTCCATCATCATATT
The DNA here is from genome assembly GCA_032199065.1 of Smutsia gigantea. Lineage (NCBI taxonomy): Eukaryota > Metazoa > Chordata > Mammalia > Pholidota > Manidae > Smutsia > Smutsia gigantea. Next base: position 3,151 of record JAVSCE010019980.1, on the reverse strand, counting down.
GCCTGCTCCTCTGTATCCTCTTTTGATGAGCACTGTAATTACACTAGGCTCACTCAGATAACCCTGGATGATCACCCTATATCAAGATCCTTAACTTAATCATACCTGCAAAGTCCCCTTTGCCATATAAGGTACCATTTAGTTTCCAGCATGGCCATATTGGGAAGGAAAGCATTATTTTCAGCCTACTACAGTAGATGAGGACACTGGGGTCCAGGAAGGGGTAGTGACCTGGCCCATGTCACATACCTACTAAGTGGCAAGGCATTGCTAGACACTATGTCTCTTGACTTTCCAACCACTATTCACTTCATAGCCTATCTTTCCAGGGTGAAGCTCTGTGTCTTTCCAAGTAACAGTTAGTTTCTTTGATAAACCATCTTGAAATGCTTGAACATGAGAATCAGGATCTCATCCCTTTCCCAGACAATATCTGTATAGTTTAACATAGTGTTTGGGAGTTACTTTCCTGGTAGAAATTACAGAGCAGGTCAAGAAGTGAGGGTCAATAGGAGCAACATACAGAAGAGGTAGACTAGACCAGACTTCTCAGAATGATCTAACATAACAGAGGGTGAGCTGATTAACAGGACTGTATAATCCCTTTAAGAACTCTGAAAGTTACTTCACACAACTATAATATAGAGTGCATTACAATCCATATATGAACAAATTAATAAGTAGTATATACTCTCTTCTATTACCATCCATGAAGATCTGAAGAAATAGGTATGTTTCAGCAGGCAACACACATAAAATAAGACACAAAAGGGAAGTGACTTATATTCATGGACAGTGAAACAAATGGATATAATTAAGCTTTTATCAAAACAGATGCATTTTTCTCTTAATATTCAATAATATTTTTTAAAAAGATCTTTTGAATAGCAGTAGACTCATGGACACTGAGAAGCGACTGGTGACCACGATGGAGGAGCGGTGTGGGTGGGTGGGTTGGTGGAGAGGATGCGGGGGATAAAAGGGCACAAAATTCCCAGGTCACAGGGATGGTAGTACAACATGCAGAATATAGTCAATGATTTTGTAACATCCTACGATGTTAACAGATAGTAACTGCACTAGTGGGGATGAGGATTTAATATGGGTAACTGTTGAACCATGTTGTATACTTGAAACCAATATAAGATCATATATCAATGATACTTCTATAAAAAAAAATCTTTTGAAATGCAGTAGCATGGTGAGTACCATATTCCTAAATGATTTCCATCACACTTAAGTGGAATTCATAAGTCTCATATTCATGTCAAATTGAATTCTATGCCTTCTAACCTGGCTGTGAATGAGTGGCTGTGACTTTTCTGAGATCATACTAGGAATAGTGAAAACTTCCATTTTCCATTATTCTGATTACTACAAAGAAAACATAAATTCTATTTACAATAGAGAGCCATGACAAAAAGCACTCCATCTTTTGGTTAAAGTTAAATTCATGTTAAATTTAAAATATTGATTGCTGCCCAGATATAAGCTACAAAGCATAATTCTAAAGATCAATAAATTTAAAGGTGCCAACTGTAGTGAACATAAAATCAGTCAATACATTTAGTACAGAGTCTCCCTTAAGGGGAATTACCATCAGACTCAACACTTTATCTCTGTGGGCAAACGTGTCCATACATAAATTGTGCATTCCTCTCTGTAGGCAAGCCATTAGAAATCAAGTTTATGTATTCCATTACTAACAAAGAATTCACAATGAAAACAAAAAATAATCTTTTGAAGAAAATGGCAGGGCCTCCAGACAAAACAACACAAAAAATTTTTGATATCTTCACACATATATCTAATTCCAAAACATCAGATTCTTATTGTTTCTTCTCCAAGTTAATCGGCTACCACATAACCACTGGAGACAATCCCTCCTTCGAGTCCTCCCAGAGTTCAGGTCCTATCCTTGTTTCAAACCCAATGAATACTCTCTTCAGTCACCTCAAACCCAATCTACTATGGGTCTGGGAACCGCCAGCACCTCTTTAACAAGCCTCCTTCATCCTGCTGTGTGGGGAAAGCCTCCATCCCCTCTCCAAGTCTCCATTTCTTCACCTGAAAGATCGGGATCAGAAAACAATAATATCTCATAGGTTTATTGTGAGAATGAAAGATGTAACTGGTTGGGTGCCTGCCACACCATGGATGATTACAAAAAGTAATTATTACGAATAATTATAAAACTAACCTCAAGAGCAACAGTAATAATCATAATAAGCTTTCTCCATTTAACTTATCTCCATCTGGATAGATGAGATCCTCACACTTCCTGTGTTTCCATCAGTTTAGATACAATCATGCCTCCCCTTAATTCCAGTTTTCTCTGCAGAAGTTTTACTTGGCCAGCCCTACTGGCCAGATTGGGTTTCCCTTCTTAGATTGTCCTATGGTCCAGGATAGTATTGAAATCTTTCCCAGAGAGAGCAAGAGTAAGAGTGAGAAGGTGGGGAAAGGGCAAGACACAAGCCAGGAGTCAGTTTAAAGTTTTCCCTTGCTTGATATGAATTGGGTGTTTGGAAAGATCAATCAAGTTCAACCTCTTCTGATTATAGAGGAAGAATCTAGGAGCAGAGAGGTTAAGTGATTTGCTCCAAATCATACAAAAAGTTAGTGGCAAAATTTGAATTAGTATGCAAGTCACCGGGCTCCCAATCCTGTGCTCCAGTGTTCTTTCGCCTACACCGAGCTGTCCTGGGGCATATCCTTATACTTGAATAGACTCTACTGACCTCAAGACTACAAAAAATGCTTACTATGGCTGGCCAAATTTGAGATGTATGTTCACACCATTCCCTCCTCAAAAGGATAAATTTCAGCCATGCCCTCCTCAAAAGGATAAATTCTCAACTCTTTGACTGATTTATACCAAGACCCTACCCTATTCAGCTGTAAAATATGCTGGCCACTGGTTTGGCCACTTCTCCCATTCTGTACCCACCTAGTAGTCCTTTACATCTACACAATATTATCTTTTCCTGATATAATAACAGGGAGTTTTCTCTCAAATGGACCTAGCACAGTATCTGGGCCTCAATAAGTATTCAGTGAATAACAGCAGATGAAGCGCCAAATGAATAGTTACAAATGCCTCCCCAAACTGGGAATGGAGACTCGTGTCTCCTGGGATAACAACCAGTCT
>JAVSCE010019979.1:0-20467 GCA_032199065.1 Smutsia gigantea | reverse complement strand
AAGGATGAACTAGCAGAAAGAGAAATCAGGAAAACAATTCCATTCACAATCACTTCAAAAAGAATAAAATAACTAGGAATAAACCTAACCAAGGAAGTGAAAGACCTATACTCTGAAAACTACAAGACACTCATGAGAGAAATTTAAAAAGATACCAATAAATGGAAACACACCCCATGCTCATGGATACGAAGAATTAATATTGTAAAAATGGCCATCCTGCCTAAAGCAATCTACAGATTCAATGCAATCCCAACCAAAATACCAACAGCATTCTTCAATGAACTGGAGAATAATTCTAAAATTCCTATGGAACCACAAAACACCCAAAATAGCCAAAGAATCTTGAGAATGAAGAATAAAATGGGGGAATTATGCTCCCTGACTTCAAGCTCTACTACAAAGCCACAGTAATCAAGACAATTTGGTACTGGCACAAGAACAGACCCATAGACCAATGGAACAGATTAGAGAGCCCAGATATAAACCCAAGCATATATGGTGAATTAGTATATGATAAAGGAGCCATGGATATACAATGGGAAAATGATAGCCTTTTCAACAGCTCGTGTTGGCAAAACTGGACAACTACATGTAAGAGAAGGAAACTGGATTAGTGTCTAACCCCACACACAAAAGTAAACTCTAAATGGATCAAAGACCTGAATGTAAGTCATGAAACCATAAAACTCTTAGAAAAAAGCATAGGCAAAAATCTCCTGGACATAAACATGAGCGACTTCTTCTTGAACATATGTCCCCAGGCAAGGGAAACAAAAGCAAAAATGAACAACGGAACTGTATCAAACTGAAAAGCTTCTGTACAGCAAAGGACAAAAAGACATCCTGCAGTATGGGAGAATATATTCATAAATGACATGTCTGATAAGGGGTTGACATCCCAATTATATAAAGAGCTCACTTACCTCAACAAACAAAAAGCAAATAATCCAATTAAGAAATGGACAGAGGAGCTGAACAGACACTTCTCGAAAGAAGAAATTCAGATGGCCAATAGGCACATGAAAAGATGCTCCACATCACTAGTCATCAGAGAAATGCAAATTAAAACCACAATGAGATATCAGCTCACGCCAGTTAGGGTGGACAACATCTAAAAGACAAGCAACAAAAAATGTTCATGAGGATGTGTAGAAAGGGGACCCCTCCTACACTGCTAGTGGGAATGTAAAACAGTTCAACCATTGTGAAAAGCAGTATGGCGGTTCCTCAGAAAAATAAAAATACTAATATCATTTGACAAAGGAATTCCACTCCTAGGAATTTACCCTAAGAATGCAGCAGCCCAGTATGAAAAAGACATACCCACCTGTATATTTATCACAGCACTATTTACAATAGCGAAGAAATGGAAACAACCTAAGTGTCAATCAGTAGATGAATGGATAAAGAAGATGTGGTACATATACACAATGGAATATTATTCAGCCATAAGAAGAAAACAAATCCTACCATTTGCCAACAATATGGATGGAGCCAGAGGGTATTATGTTCAGTGAAATAAGCCAGGCAGAGAAAAGACAAGTATCCAATGATTTCACTCATCTGTGGAGTATAAGAACAAAGCAAAAACTGAAGTAACAAAACAGCAGCAGACTCACAGAACCCAAGAATGGACTAACAGTTACCAAAGGGAAAGGGACTGGGGAGGATGGGTGGGAAGGGAGGGATAAGTGGGAAAAAGGGACATTACAATTAACATGTATAATGTAGGGGGTGACACAGGGAAGGCAGTATAACACAGAGAAGACTAGTAGTGATTCTATAGCATCTTACTACACTGATGGGCAGTGACTGTAATGGGGTATGTGGTGGGGATTTGCTAATAGGGGGAGTCTAGTAACCATAATGTTGTTCATGTAATTGTACCTTAATGACAGCAAAATAAAATAAAATAAGAAAATGAAATCCTACCTTTTGCAACAACATGAATGGATCCAGAGGGTATTATGATCAGCGAAATAAGTCAGGTGGAGAAAGACTAATACTATATGATTTCAGTGTGGACTATAAAAACAAAGCAAAACAAAGCAAAACCAAATAAAAACACAGCAGTAGACTCATGGGCACTGAGAAGTGACTGGTGGTTACCATGATGGAGGGGCTGGGTTTGGTAGTGGGGAGCATGAGGAAGAAAAATGGGCAAAAAAAATCTCAAGCATAAGATAAATTGGTCACAGGGATAGGACTACAGCATTGAGAAAAGAGAGTGATTGATTCTGTAACATCTTCCTATGTTGACAGATAGTAACCACCCTAATGGGGATGAGGATTCAATGCTATGGGTAACTATTGAACCACAATGTTATACCTTTGAAATTAATATATATTTGTATCAATATTTAAATTTAAAAATAAATTTAAAAAATACGTACAGCTGAAACTCAAACAAGTCAGAGTCCCTATGTTAGATGTGGTACATTTACTATGGCAGATGGTACCTCTGGGGTGAATGGTGTTCCTGGCCCAGGATGAATCCCTTATGAAACCAGTGAAAATGAAATAAGTCAAGGGAAAGGGCCGGTTGGGAGAAACTGTTTTATATTGCTCATAGCTTGCTCAAATTCGTTGGCTGGGCTCAGCACAGTCCACCTCCTCCAGCGAGAGCTCACACTCTCCCACCTGGTGCACTCTACTACTTCCCGCACCTTTCTTGAGGAACTCCATCTGCAGGTCCTTGGTGACTGGCAGGTAGCAGGCCAATTATGTACCAGGAACAGAGGGGAGGAAAGAATGGCCATTTTCTCTCCACCTCTTACCCCAGATTGACAGGAGGCTCTGCAGTGGTAAACACCTATTTATATGTAAGGGAACTCAGGCCAGGGGGTGAGTCAGGAAATTTTGCCAATTTATCCCACCATGATTAACATGACAAATGCACACTATTGAATTGCTAAAAGACATATTTTTCATCACCATCGCAAACTTGGATCAAGGAGAGTTCACATTCACAAGGAACAAACATTTTATATTTACAAATATACCTAATATTATGTTAATTCTCCTACACTCTCCAATAATGTAGTGGAAAGAAGTGTGAGGTCTATTAACCTCTCACACAACATAACTTGACTCACCAGACTGATTACAAAATGGTTACGGGAAGAATGAGCAAGATATGGTTACCATATTGGAGACCTTGCAGGACACATGTGCTCAAAAGTGTGGTAGATAAACTATATCAATATTCAGAGTACTGGACTTCTGGGAAGATGGCGGCGTGAGCAGGGTGGCGGAAATCGCCTGCCAAAACCATATATATTTGTGAAAATACAACTATTCCTAAAAGAGAGACCAGAAGACACAGTACAACAGCCAGGCTACAGCTACACCTGTGAGAATTCAGTGCCTCATGAAGTGGCTATGATTCAAAGCTGAGACCCAGTAGGACCCGAGCACTCCCCCACCACAGCACACCAGCGTGAGGAAAAGAATCAGAGCGGGGAGGGATTGTAAGCACAGGCCAGGTAAATAACCAGCCCCGGTGATCTGCGCTGGGAGCAGTGACACACATCGCATGGTGTATCAGAGAGCAGACGAGCCCAATTTGAGATGGAGACTGCAAGCAGGTCCCCTCAACCACCTCCCGAGACAAAAGAAAACCGGGCACTTTTTTTTTTATAATTTATTTTGGTATCATTAATCTACAATTACATGTCTAATATTATGCTTATTAAACTACCCCTTCATCAGATCCCACCCACCAACCCGATTACAGTCACTGTCCATCAGCGTAGCGAGATGCTATAGAATCACTATTTGTCTTCTCTGAGTTGTACAGCGCTCCCCGTGCCACCCCAACATTACGTCTGCTAATCGTAATGCCCCTTTTTCCCTCTTATCCCTCCCTTCACAACCATCTTGCCCAGTCCCTTTCCTGTTGGTAACTATTAGTCCGTTCTTCGGATCTGTGAGTCTGCTGCTGTTTTGTTCCTTCAGTTTTTTTTTCTTTGTTCTTATACTCCACATATGAGTGAAATCATTTGATACTTGGCTTTTTCCACTTGGCTTATTTCACTGAGCATTAATACCTTCTAGCTCAATCCATGTTGTTGCAAATGGTAGGATTTGTTTTCTTCTTATGGCTGAATAGAATTCCATTGTGTATATGTACCACTTCTTCTTTATCCATTCATCTACTGATGGACACTTAGGTTGCTTCCATTTCTTGGCTCTTGTAAATAGTGCTGCAATAAACATAGGGGTGCATCTGTCTTTTTCAAACTGTGCTGCTGCAGTCTTAGGGTAAATTCCTAGGAGTGGAATTCCTGGGTCAAATGGTATTTCTATTTTGAGTTTTTTGAGGAACCTCCATACTGCTTTCCACAATGGTTCAACTAATTTGCATTCCCACCAGCAGTGTAGGAGGGTTCCCTTTTCTCCACATCCTCATCAACATTTATTGTTTGTGTTTTGGATGTTGGCCATCCTCACTGGTGTGAGGTGGTATCTCATTGTGGTTTTAATTTGCATTTCTCTGATGATTAGCTATGTGGAGCATCTTTTCATGTGCCTGTTGGCCATCTGAAATTCTTCTTTAGAGAAGTGTCTATTCATGCCCTCTGCCCATTTCTTAATTGGATTATTTGCTTTTTGTTTGTTAAGGTGCGTGAGTTCTTTATATTTTTTGGATGTCAACCCTTTATCAGATACGTCGCTTATGAATATATTCTCCCATACTGTAAGATGTCTTTTTGTTCTACTGTTGGTGTTCTTTGCTGTACAGAAGCTTTTCAGCTTGATATACTGCCACTTGCTCATTTTTGCTTTTGTTTCCCTTGCCCAGGGAGATATGTTCATGAAGAAGTCGCTCATGTTTATGTTCAAGAGATTTTTGCCTATGTTTTTTTCTAAGAGTTTAATGGTTTCATGACTTACATTTCAGGTCTTTGATCCATTTAGAGTTTACTTTTCTGTATGGAGCTAGAGAGTAGTCCAGTTTCATTCTCTTACATGTAGCTGTCCAGTTTTGCGAACACCAGCTGCTGAAGAGGCTGTCATCTCCCCATTGTATATCCAAGGCCCCTTTATCAAATATTAATTGGCTGTATATGTTTGGGTTAATGTTTGAATTTGCTATTCTGTTCCACTGGACTGTGGGTCTGTTTTTGTGCCAATACCAAATTGTCTTGATTACTGTGGCTATTGTAGTAGAGCTTGAAGTCAGGGAGCGTAATTCCCCTTGTTTTATTCCTCCTTCTCAGGATTGCTTTGGCTATTCGGGATCTTTTGTGGTTCCATATGAATTTTAGAATTATTTGTTCCACTTCATTGAAGAAAGCTGTTGGTAGTTTGATAGGGATTGCCTTGAATCTGTAGCTTGCTTTAGGTACTATAGCCATTTTGACAATATTTATTCTTCCTAGCCAAGAGCATGGGATGCATTTCCATTTGTTAGTGTCCTCTTGAATTCCTCTTAGGAGTGTCCTGTAGTTTTCAGAGTATAGGTCTTTCACTTCCTTCGTTAAGTTTATTCCTAAGTATTTTATTCTTTTTGATGCAATTGTGAATGGAATTGTTTTTCTGATTTCTCTTTCTGTTAGTTCAACCTTAGTGTATAAGAAAGGAACAGATTTCTGTGTGTTAATTTTGTATCCTGCAACTTTGCTGAATTCAGATATTAGTTCTAGTAGTTTTGGAGTGGAGTCTTTAGGGTTTTTTATGTACAATATCATGTCATCTGCAAATAGTGACAATTTGACTCCTTCTTCACCAATCTAATGCCTTGTATGTCTTTGTTTTGCCTGATTGCCGTGGCTAGGACCTAAAGTACTATGTTGAATAACAGTGGAGAGAGTGGGCATCCCTGTCTTGTTCCCGATCTTAGATGAAAAGCTTTCAGCTTCTCGCCATTAAGTATGATGTTAGCTATGGGTTTGTCATATATGGCCTTTATGATGTTGAGGTACTTGCCATCTATACACATTTTTTTGAGAGTTTTAATCATGAATGGATGCTGAATTTTGTCAAATGCTTTTTCAGCATCTATGGAGATGATCATGTGGTTTTTGTTTTTCTTTCTGTTGATGTGGTGGATGATGTTGATGGATTTTCAAATGTTGTACCATCCTTGCATCCCTGGGATGAATCCCACTTGATCATGGTGTATGATCCTCTTGATGTATTTTTGAATTCAGTTTGCTAATATTTTATTGAGTATTTTTGCATCTACGTTCATCAGGGATATTGGTCTGTAATTTTCTTTTTTGGTGAGGTCTTTGCATGGTTTTGGTATTAGAGTGATGCTGGCTTCATAGAATGAGTTTGGAAGTATTCCCTCCTCTTCTATTTTTGGAAAACTTTACGGAAAATGGGTGTTATTTCTTCTCTATATGTCTGGTAGAATTCAGAGGTGAATCCATCAGGTCTGGGTTTTGTTCTTGGGTAGTTTTTTGATTACCAATTCAATTTCGTTGCTGGTGATTGGTCTGTTTAGTTTTTCTGTTTCTTGCTTGGTCAGTCTTGGGAGGTTGTATTTTTCTAAGAAGTCGTCCATTTCTTACAGGTTTTCCAGCTTGTTAGTAAATAGATTCTGAAAATATTCTATTATAAATCTTTGTATTTCTGTGGGGTCGGTCGTTATTTTTCCTTTCTCATTTCTGATTATGTTTATTTGAGTAGATTCTCTTTTTCTCTTAGTGAGCCTGGATAGGGTTTATCTATTTTGTTTATTTTTTCAAAGAACCAGTCCTGGTTTCATTGGTTTTTTCTATTGTTTTATTCTTCTCAATTTTATTTATTTCTTCTCTGATCTTTATTATGTCCCTCCTTCTGGTGACTTTGGTCCTCATTTTTTCTTCTTTTTCCAATTTCAGTAATTGTGTCTTTAGACTATTCATTAGGGAATGTTCTTCCTTCTTTAAATAGGCCTGGATTGCAATATACTTTCCTCTTAGAACTGCCTTTGCTGCGTCCCACAGAAGTTGTGGCTTTGTGTTGTTGCTGTCATTAGTCTCCATATATTCATTGATTTCTGTTTTGATTTGGTCATTCACCCATTGATTAATTAAGAGAATGTATTTAAGTCTCCATGCTTTTGTGAGCCTTTTTGATTTCTTTCTAAAATTTATTTCTAGTTTTATACCTTTGTGATCTGAGAAGTTGGTTCGTAGGATTTCAATATTTTTGAATTTGCTGAGGTTCTTTTTGTGGCCTAGTTTGTGGTCTATTCTGGAAAATGTTCCATGTGCACTTGAGAAGAATGTGTATCCTGTTGCTTTTGGGTGTAGAGTTCTGTAAATGTATGTTAGGTCCATCTGTTCTAGTGTGTTGTTCAGTGCCTCTCTGTCTTTACTTATTTCCTGTCTGGTTGATCTGTCCTTTGGAGTGAGTGATGAGTTGAAGTCTCCTAAAATGTATGCATTGCTGTCTATTTCCTCCTTTAATTCTGTTAGGATTTGTTTCACATATGCTGGCGATCCTGTGTTGGGTGCATGCATATTTATAATGGTTATATCTTCTGTTGGAGTGAACCTTTTATCATTATGTAATGTCCTTCATCTCTTGCTACTTTCTTCATTTTGAACTCTATTTTGTCTGATACAAGTACTGCAACACCTGCTTTTTTCTCTTTTTTGTTTGCATAAAATATCTTTTTCCATCCCTTCCCTTTTACTCTGTGTATATCTTTGGGTTTGAGGTGAGTCTCGTGCAAGCAGCATATAGATGGGTCTTGCTTTTTTATCCATTCTGTTACTCTGTGTCTTTTGATTGGTGCATTCAGTCCATTTACATCTAGGGTGATTATTGATAGATATGTACTTATTGCCATTGCTGGCTTTAGATTCGTGGTTACCAAAGGTTCAATGGTTGCTTCTTTACTATTTAACAATCTAACTTAACTTTCTTGTTATTGTAAACACCATCTGATGTTTCTTTATTTCTCTCCCTTCTTATTCTTCTTACTCCATTCTTTATATACTAGGTGTTTTATTCTTTGCCTTTAGTTAGTATTTGGATGGTCTGCTTTCTATTGCTATGATTTTATTTTCTCTGGTGACATCTTTTTAGCCTTAGAGGTGTTTCCCTCTACAGCAGTCTGTTTTAAGATATCCTGTCGTGGTGGTTTATGAGAGGCAAACTCTGTCAACTTTCATTTGTCTGGAAATTGTTTAATCCCTCCGTCATATGTAAATGATAATTGTGCTGGATACAATATTCTTGGTTCAAGGCTCTTCGGTATCATAATGTTAAATATATCATGCCATTCTCTTCTGGCCTGTAAGGTTTCTGTTGAGAAGTCTGGTGATAGTCCAAAAGGTTTTCCTTTGTAGGTGATCTTTTTTCTCTCTCTAGCTGCCTTTAATACTCTGTGTTTATCTTTCGTCTTTGCCATCTTAATTATTATGTGTCTTGGTGTTGTCTTCCTTGCGTCCCTTGTGTTGGGAGATCTGTGGGCTTCTGTGGACTGCGAGACTATTTCCTTCCCGAGCGAGGGAAAGTTTCAGCAATTATTTCTTCAAAGACACTTTCTATCCCTTTTTCTCTCTTCTTCCTCTGGTACTCCTATAATGCGAATATTGTTCTGTTTGGATTGGTCACACAGTTCTCTTAATATTCTTTCATTCCTAGAAATCCTTTTATGTCTCTCTGCCTCAGCTTCTCTGTATTCCTGTTCTCTGATTTCTATTCCATTAAGTTTCTTGCATCTCATCCAGTTTGCTGTTAAGCCCGTTGATCGCTTGTTTGATTTCTGCATTGTCTTTCCTTACTTCCCTCACTTCCTCCCAGCTCTTGCACATTTCTCTGTAGATCCATCAGCATGGTTATGACTTTTATTCTGAATTCTTTTTCAGGAAGACTGTGCATTTCCATCCCTTCAGGCTCCCTCCCTGGGGTTGTCTGGTTGATTTTGGTCTGAACCATATTCCTCTGTCTTTTCATGGTTATAGAAGTGGTCACTGGTAGTTGCCACGTATGTCAGCTGGGCTCTTTAAAAGTTTAAGAAGAGAAAAAAAAAGAAAGAATAAAAGAAAGAAAAGAAAAGAAAGAGCAGAAAACAAAAACAAAAAACAAAAAACAAGGCAAAACAAAAAAATCTCCCACCAGGAGCAGATTCTGTGGGGATGCTGTACGTGGCGCTGTTGTCCCACTATTCCACAGCCGTGGCTGAGCCGCTCCGCAGGGCCTTTATAGCTCTGGCCGGGGTGGAAACGAAAGGGAGGCTGTTGATCTCTGTGGGAGGTTGTTGTGTGGCCACCCTTTCCCAGTCGCCACCTAAGGGGTCCGAAACTCCCCAGGACTCCCAGCCTGATGGACTGAGTGTGTGTGCCGGGGCGATCCGGCTCCTCTGCTGGTCTCCTATCTCTTTAAGACCACTGAAGAAAGGGCGCGCTTTTATTTACTTTTTTTTTTTCCTTCCCGGGAGCCGGCTACGAGCACACTGGCGCATTCCCCACTCAGATCCTGCACCCTCTGTCTCTCCAATCTCTGCTACACCGCGCTATGTGTGTCAGCACTCCCCGCTCAGATAACCATTGCTGGTTATTTTGCGGGGCGTACTTCCACTCCCTCCGGACTCTGAATCCTCTCCTCCCACTGGTGCACTGGGGTGGGTGAGTGCTCGGGTCCCACCGGGTCGTGGCTCCATATCTTACCTGCCTCTTGGGGTGTCGAGTCCTCTCGGGTGTAGCTGCACGCTATGCGCTTTCCTGTGTATTCTGGTCTCTCTTTTAGGAATAGTTGTATTTGCTGTATTTTCGTAGATAAATATAGTGTTGGGAGGAGATTTCTGCTGCCCTGCTCACGACGCCATCTTCCCGGAAGTTCCAAAAAAACCGGGCTCTTTTTTAAGTCTTAAAGAGACAAGGGCCCAACAGTGGAATAAAATCGGCCCAACACACTCAGCCCAGCAAGCTGGGAGTCTTGGGGAATTTTGGATGCCCTGGCCAGCGTCTGGGCAAAGCAGCAGCCCTGAGGCTTCCCATAGAGATAAGCAGACTGCCATTCATCCCACCCAGGCTGCACCGCAAAGGGTCCTGCAAAGCCGCCACTGCTGCAGAACAGCAGAGGAGTGCCCCCGCCCACAGCAACCTCACAAAACCTACTCCTGGCTGGCACGCAACTAAGCGCGAAGGACCCCAGAACCCACAACAAGGGCTGGAAAGCACCAAGGGGACCAGAAGGCATCCAGAGAGACTGCAAACCCCTGCAGTGGTATATGCTAGGCTGAAGCGACCAGCACACAGGCAGCTCAGGGGATTATCCCAGAGACTGCCTCCCGGTGTGCTGGAAAACAGCTCAGGCCACAGAGAAGGGCAAGGAGAACAAGCCGAAAGTGACTTTGTCCTACCAGCTGACACACGTGGCATCTACCAGCAACCACTTCTATCGTCATGAAAAGACAGAGGAATATGGTACAAAGATCAGCCACACAATCCCTGAGAGGGGGCCTGATGGGATAGACATGCACAATCTTAATGAAAAAGAATTCAGAATAAAAGTCGTAACTATGCTGATGGATCTACAGAGAAATATGCAAGAGCTAAGAGAGGAAGTGAGGAAGGACAATGCAGAAATGAGACAAGCAATCGACGGGATTAGGAGCAGACAGGACGTGGTGCAAGAGACTGTTAATGGAATAGAAATCAGAGAACAGGAACCCAGAGGAGCTGAGGCAGAGAGAGATAAAAAGATCTCTAGGAATGAAAGAATATTAAGAGAACTCTGTGAACAATCCAAACGGAACACTATTCGCATTATAGGAATACCAGAGGAAGAAGAGAGAGAAAAAGGGATAGAAAGTGTCTTTGAAGAAATAATTGCTGAAAACGTCCCGAAGCTGGGAAAGGAAATAGTTTCTCAGACCATGGAAGCCCACGGATCTCCCAACACAAGGGACCCAAGATACACAACACCAAGACACATAATAATTAAAATGACAAAGATCAAAGATAAGGACAGAGTATTAAAGGTAGCTAGAGAGAGAAAAAAGATCACCTACAAAGGAAAACCCATTAGACTATCATCAGACTTCTCAACAGAAACCTTACAGGCCAGAAGAGAATGGCATGATATATTATAACATAATGAAACAGAAGGCCTTGGACCAAGAATATTGTATGCAGCACAGAAATCATTTAAATTTGAGGAAGGGATTAAACAAGTCCCAGACAAGCGAAAGCTGAGGGAGTTTGCCCCCCACAAACCACCTCTACAGGATATCTTAAAGGGACTGCTCTAGATGGAAGCACTCCTAAGGCAAAAGGATGTCACCAGAGAAAATAAAATCATAGCACAGAAAGCAGACCATCCAAATACTAACTAAAGGTAAAAAGTAAAATCAACTATCCACAAAAACAGTCAAAGGAAATGTATAAGAGTACAGAATAAAACACCTAGTATATAAAGAATGGAGGAGGAAGAAAAACAAGGGATAGAAATAAAGAATCATCAGGCTGTGCTTAAAGTAACTTAACAAGAAAGTTAAGTTAGAATGTTAGATAGTAAACAAGCTACCCTTGAACCTTTGGTAACTACAAATCTAAAGCAGCAATGGCAATAAGTTCATATCTATCAATAATCACCCTAAATGTAAATGGACTGAATGCACCAATCAAAAGACAGAGTAATAGAATGGATAAAAAAAGCAAGACCCATCTATATGCTGCTTACAAGAGATGCACCTCAAACCCAAAGATATATACAGACTAAAGGTGAAGGGATGGAAAAAGATATTTCATGCAAACAACAAGGAGAAAAAAGCAGGTGTTGCAGTACTTATATCAGACAAAATAGACTTCAAAATGAAGAAAGTAGCAAGAGATGAAGAAGGACATTACATGATAAAGGGGTCAGTCCAACAAAAGGATATAACCATTTAAAAAATATATGCACCCAACACAGGAGCGCCTTCATATGTGAAACAAATACTAACAGAATTAAGGGAGGAAATAGAAAGCAATGCATTCATTTTAGGAGACTTCAACACAACACTCACTCCAAAAGACAGGTAAAACAGACAGAAAATAAGTAAAGACACAGAGGCACTGAACAACACACTAGAACAGATGGACCTAACAGACATCTACAGAACTCTACACCCAAAAGCAACAGGATACACATTCTTCTCAAGTGCACATGGAACATTTTCCAGAATAGACGACACACTAGGCCACAAAAAGAACCTCAGCAAACTCAAAAATATTGAAATTCTACCAAACAACTTCTCAGACCACAAAGGTACAAAAGTAAAAATAAATTATACAAAGAAAACAAAAAGGCTCACAAATACATGGAGGTTTAATAACATGCCCCTAAATAATCAGTGGGTCAACGACCAAATTAAAACAGAGATCAAAGTATATATGGAGACAAATGACAACAACAACACAAAGCCACAACTTCTGTGGGACTCAGCAAAGGCAATTCTAAGAGAAAAGTATATTGCAATCCAGGCCTATTTAAAGAAGGAAGAACATTCCCTAATGAATAGTCTAAAGACACAATCACTGAAATTGGAAAAAGAAGAACAAATGAGGCCCAAAGTCACCAGAAGGAGGGACATAATAAAAATCAGAGAAGAAATAAATAAAATTGAGAACAATAAAATAGAAAAAAATCAATGAAACCAAGAGCTGGTTCTTTGAAAAAATAAACAAAATAGATAAACCCCTAGCCAGACTCATTAAGAGAAAAAGAGAATCTACACACATAAACAGAATCAGAAATGAGAAAGGAAAAATCATGATGGAACCCACAGAAATACAAAGAATTATTAGAGAATACTATGAAAATCTATATGCTAACAAGCTGGAAAACCTAGAAGAAATGGACTTCTTTGAAAAATACAACCTTCCAAGACTGACCAAGCAAGAAACAGAAAACCTAAACAGACCAGTCACCAGCAATGAAATTGAATCGGTAATCAAAAAACTACCCAAGAACAAAACCCCTGGGCCAGATGGATTCACCTCTGAATTTTATCAGACATATAGAGAAGAAATAACACCCATTCTCCTTACAGTTTTCCAAAAAACGAAAGAACAAAACAGCAGCAGACTCACAGAACCCAAGAATGGACTAACAGTTACCAAAGGGAAAGGAACTGGGGAAGATGGGTGGGAAGGGAGGGACAAGGGGGAAAAAGGGGCATTACGATTAGCAGACATAATGTTGGGGGAGGACAAAGGGGGGGCTGTACCACTCAGAGAAGACAAGTAGTGATTCTATAGCATCTCACTACGCTGATGGACAGTGACTGTAATGGGGTTGGTAGGGGGGACCTGATGAAGCAGGGAGTTTAATAACCATAATGTTGCACATGTAATTGTAGATTATTGATACCAAAAAGAAAAAAGATTCAGGGTACTGTCACAAGGACAGTTTGTCAGAAGTTGTACACCAGCCAAGGGAGATGGGTATCCAAAGTGAAGGAAAAATCGCATATTCCTCTCAGCACAAAGAAGGGAGCACGTCATCATGCTCCTTTTGGGGTACTGGAGGCAATTTATCTGCATGTAGGTTATCTCTCTTAATTACAAACTTCCTTGAATCAGAAATAAAACAGTGCTTTTTTTACCCCCTAAAGAGAACATATTTTTAATTGTATAGTTTGCATTCAGAAAATATTCATTGAATTGATGAATAAGAAACAGAAAAGGGAAAGATTCGGTGACCTTGATCCTAGAGCCATGAGACCAGAAGACTGCAAATAACCTGAATGCGGTTGGCGATGGATTCTTTCCCATGGGCCTCCAGGTAAGCACCAGTCCACCTGATGTTGCCTTTGGACTGTGGGAACCTGCATATAGAATCCCACCGACTTGACCTGCATTTTGATCTACATGACTGTGAGATAATAAGTGAGCATTAACTTAAGACGCTGATGTTATAGTAATTTTTCACACAGGAATAAAAAACAGATATAGGCCACTAGAGTAGTTCACTTAAAATATGACAGAGGGTAGGAGTTAATGCAGTTGAGAATATTTGAAATCCATGGTATGGCTTCTTTGCAAAGCTGGCATTTGCAATACTGAATTTATATAAATAGGTACATTCTGACAAAGAATGGTTATAAAGTCATTCTGAAAGAATGAAATGTAGGCACAAAGGCACACAACTGAGTAGTGTTGAACTAATATTTATTGAAAAGTATATGTAGCTGATTTTGAGGTTTACAGTGCATCCCTATAAAAAAAGAAATAAATACTGTACAGAGATTTCAATTTCACTGACTGATTTCAAACTGAAGCATCAAAATTATATCCTCCAGGGAATATCAAAAATATGTCATTGGACATATCTTGACATTATATAAGCTTTTTGAGGAAAATAATATTAATCATAACCAAACCAGTATTTGGAGTTCCTGAAATACTTTAAAAAATAAATTATATATGATGAATCACTTCTGGAATTATTAGGGGTGAACAGTCAAAAAAGAGTAACAGATATACTTGTTTTTATGCCATAATTTTTATCTTATTCAGACTTGGCAAATTAATATGGGCAACACAGATATTTAAACATTTTTTTTTTCCTAATACAGAGACTAAGTTTAGATTGATCTATTTTCTCCTTGTTTCTTTATTTGACCTTGCTAGGTTTAGGAAACTACCCCAAAATTGATATTTTTTATGTTATTCAGGCCTGTTCCACAAACTTAAGCATATGGGAAAAAGAACTCATCAGAAAAAAATTATATTTGATTTTAATATTATAACTAATAATTACTCCTTTTCTAAATGATAATCTTAACCATTTATTCCTCAAGCAAGCTTATATAATAATTTAACATCATAAGGAATTCTTATTCATTACTTATCGTCATCAACCCTTGCTAATTAACTTCCTTTTTTATTTTATTATGTCCTATTCATGATTGACTGTTCAGATCATTTCATGTCCAGTACTACCATTTCCAGTGTCCAGTACTTGCTAAAGAAGGAGCTAACCTGTTCAATTTATTTATATAGTCTGAGTGCTGATGGAACAAATCCCATAACTTTCTTGTTCGGTGTCATTTTTTTCAATGACAAAATGGGATCCTTAAAACATTCAGTCATTCAGAGATTCCCAAGACTGATTCCTGAGCGTCATCAGGTGCCAGTACTCACAGGTAAGATTTATTGTCACGGTAAAGTTAGGAAGCACTGTAGGTACATAAACACCAAGACATAATCTAGAGGAACCCATGTGCAGACTCCTCCTGTCCTCTCTCTATCCACGAGGTGTCACATAGAGTGAACTTTCCCCAAGCAATTATATTTTGAAACAAACAGGGGTGTGATGTTTCTGCCCAGGGAATCCAAGGTTTCTACTGGGGAATGGCCATCTAGACACCCTCTGACGGGCACACAAAATTTCAGCCTTCCAGAAGGTAAAACGGTGTTCAGCATAAACTATGATTGTGCTAATGGTTGAAACATGGTGAAGCATTGTTATTAGTTAACAGTTCCCTGAGAGTACACTGAAAGCCCGATTCCTGGATGCCAGCCACTGGATTGCCATGCGGGGAGGCCTTTCTAGGAGCAGCTACCTCAGACCTGCCCTGGGAACTCAGTCCTGCACTGTGTCCAACAGCTGTCCTTGAGGCCAATTCTGTCTAAAATTCTTCTCCATGTCATTAGTCCTATGCTATTAAAAACTCCAGAATACTTACGCTGAGGCCATCACTGTCCTCAAGACACTGACCACCCACCTGGATTCCTAATTTTCTGAATGATTTGCTGTCCAGCTGCCAGGAGTGCTTTAGGCAGATGACATTCAGCTGCCCACTTTTGGGGCTCCAGCTGTGGAAAGCTGCCTTTCTTGGAGAGGCCCACCAGTGCCTGATCAGAGCCTATGAATACCCATAATGTCAGGCAACTCAAGCCAACTCTAAAGGGCCATTCTAACTCCAGGCTTCCCTACAGACTAGCCAAGGCTGTTGCTGGGATTTGGTGTCAGATCACTTAACACAGAAGTCAGTGAGGCCCCCATCACTGGGTGTATGCAGAGGGCTGAGTCTGTGCTACCACATAAAGGTCCAACATTTAAAGTGCCTGAGAGTGGAGAATTGAGGTAATGCGTGGAAGGAATTGCATGAGCTGATGGAACGTTAGGCTTTTGTGAAATATGAGGAAAACAGTAACTGTAGCTGAAATAGGATGGCTATTGTTAGGTTGTTGATGATATGGAAAGATAACCAAAGGAGAGAAATAATTGTCATTTGAAGGCTAAAATTGAAAGACAGAGGCTTCTTTGGAATGGCTCATCTGAAGGGGTAGCCAGAGAAAACTGAACCCCAGGAAAAGGATGTAACAGGAACAATAAGTAGTGGAGCTCCAAGCAAGAGAGGACTGCTGTGCCAAGGGCCTGGCTGGGAAACAGTGGGGCCCTGTTACACGGGATGAGGACATGGATTTGTATCCTTCAGTCTCCTGCATGTTTGTATGTCCTTGATCCTTGTGATTGTACTAGAGGGGCCATTTCCCCTTTCATATCTAGCAGTTCCCATCATCAGAGGTTAGGGAGAGACTTTTGCAGGACGTGTGCTTCTTCACAATAAAGCCCTTCTGCCTCCTGGCCATGAGGCCAATATAATGGATTAAGTTACAGTGTAACTCAGGCAGGGAGGTGCTGGACGTGATAACACAGAAAAGATACTGTTCCACAGAGAACTGTAGTATCTCATCGGCTTTGAGCAGCAGGAGCTGGTAGAGCACCTGGGAGGTTTGATCCTGAGGGTGCTGATCAGGTGTGTGAGACTGCGAGGCGGTAAGGGGGAGCTGAGCAAGTCGGAAGGACTCCCCTGCAGCCCGGGCTTCCAGCCGGAAACCACCTGGGGATGTGTCCTGGAAGCAAGGCAATCGCGGTCTACAAAACCAAAGTTCCAGGAAATGGTGTGGGTAAAATTGTATTATTTCCAGAATCTCTCACCTGGCCTTAGTGCATTTCCATATCAAGAGGTGTTTCCAGGGACGGAGAGAAGTAGTCTATCTAAATATCAACAGGGAGTTAGTTACAAGGAGGAGCGAGGGCATATCTGGACTGGAGAGGTTGGGTGGGGCCTTTTCTGCAGCTGGGTCACGAGAGACATGGGCGAGCAGACATGGATGACTGCTTGTAGGAAATAACAGGTTTCTCCAATTTTATTTCCCCCTTTGACTATTTTCAGTTTCAAAGATAACTTTCCCCAGGCTGGAAAAAATATTTTCCCTCTGGAGTTACATCTGGGACAGTAGGCAGGATCTCTGCACCAGAAGTCTGTCTTCATGGGTGCAACAGATGCTCCTGTGGGTGGTGGGGAGGCAGTGGCAGCTGCAGTGGGGGTGATGACTCACCCTTACCTCAGCAGTGGCGGAGGGTGCAGCTTCACCTGGGAACCCCCTATCCATGGGGCTTCTGCTAGGGGAGACCCAAGTGGGAAATTGGTCTAGGGTGAAGCACCTCCTAGATGAGTGGCACCTTCTCCAGAATTGGGGAAGGATGGAGACACCAGAAGCTGTGGAATTATCCCTGTGTGAGATAGAAGACTGTTCAGAGGCCCTGAGTGGCTGTATAGCAGCCAGGATTGTAGGATGTTCATTTCTTTAGATAGTTGAAAGGGTTATTGAGGAGAGAGACACACATCAGCATTGCTTGGAGGAGCTGGACAATGACCTATGGGATGCCCTTCAGAAAGAGAGAGTTATTGAAAAGATGGGTCATGCTCATGGAAGGTACATTAGCAGCAAGGGAGGAGACATCAGGAAATTCTTGCAGGAGGCCATGGGGGAGGGGGAGGAAAGAGCAGGGCCTTCACCCCGAGATAGTAGGGGAGATATTGGGGCAGGATGAGAGAGTGGGGCTGAGGGCCAAACTTTTGCCAAGGTCACCACCCAAGGCACCTGCCTCTCCCATATTAAAGGCTCACCTGGTTGTAAGAAAATAAAAATGCAACAAAAGTGGGAACCTCAAAGGGAGAAGCTGCCCCCTCCCCAGGTCGTGGAGCACTCCATGTTCCTCACCTACACCCAGGATGAGCAGGTGGACATGAGCATCTGGTTTTGGCAGAAGCCATGGGAACCTCTGCCTACATGACTGCGTCTCTGGGATATGGCGGTGGAAAATATTATGTCAGGTTTTGAAATGGGTAGACTGGCTTCCCTGGGCAGTATGGCTCATGATCATCCAGGAGCCTTCCCCCATAGTTGTCTGCATTGGGAGCTGGGCTGTCTATTGGGGCTTGACCCTGTGGCTACTGACATGGCACCATGCCACCTGGATGGCTGGTCACCAGCCCCTTTGTGGACAAGAGTTGCAGCAAGACCTATGGGCCTCTGCTCAGACTAAGCCTGTTACTGTATATCATGTGACTGGCCATTTGCCTTTGGCATCCCCAGGGAATGATGAAGCAGACACACTGGCCCAGGTGCGCTGCTAGAAGGAAAGCCTGCCTCTGATGTGGCCCAATGGCTGCACCAGAGTTTGTTGCATGTGGGGCAAAAAACAATGTGGGCTGTAGCCTGTCAGTGGGGCTTGCCATTGACCTTTGAAGAAGTCAGCAGAGCCCAGAAGGAGTTCCTTGTGTGCTCTAAGACAGACTTACACCGAGTCCCACAGCAACATGGGACAGTAGTAAGGGGGCCGATACGCCTTCTCAGGTGGCAGAAAGACTGTATTGGCCCTCTGCCCATATCAGAAGGATATCAATATGTCATGACTTGTGTGGGCACAGCTACTGGCCTACTGGTTGCTTTACCTGAACGTCGTGCAGATCAGCAAACCACCAAGAGGGGCCTAGAGCATCTCTTTGCAGCCTATGCCCGGCCACAAGTGATTGAGAGCGATCAAGGTGCCCACTTCCCTGGACATAGGTTACAAGAACGAGTGCAGCAGTTAGGAATAAAGTAGAAGTTTTATGTACCGCATAACCCTACTGTGGCAAGCATGATAGAGAGATACAGTGGTTTATTGAAATCTAGCCTGAAGTTGGACACTAATAGTCTACGGGGATGGTCAGTTCTTGGGAGGACAGTGGTATGGCATTTGAATGAGAAGCCCTGAAAAGGGGCCTTGAGCCCTGTGGTCATGCTAACACACATTGCTGCCTCTCCTATACAACTGTGTGTGCAAACCAAAAAGGAGGTATTGAAGCCAGGATATGGCCAGCAGAGCAACATCCTGCTGCCAGCCCCAACTGTGCTGAACCCTGGAGACTCTGTTGAATGGACATGGCCCTGGACATTTTGACACATGTACCAGAGATGGTTGGCCATTCTGGCACCTTAGGGGAAAGGCCTGGAAGCTGGCCTCATGTGTATTCCTGGGTAACAGCAGACTGGTCCCCAAAGATTATTGTATTGTACCCAAAACATCTGGGAGGTAAGAACATCTTACAGTGAAGGCTTGTTTTATCTTTATGGCCAGTGCATGTACCTCCTGTACCCCTATATATCGACCCATCTGTAACTCCCACAGGGAGGGGGGTGAAGGTCTGGTATACTAGACCAGGACGAGATCCCATTTATGCCACTGTCATATCACAGGACCACTCTCTTGCATGCATCCTACCTGATGGATAAGATTTGCCTATGTTGGTGTAATTAAACTTGTGTCTTATCACCCTATGCCACACTCAGAATATGGGTGAGTCCCAAAAACATAGTCTTTAATTGAAGAGTACAGAAAAAGGGATGCATAGGGTATCACTCATGTAAACTTGAAAACAAGCAAAATGATTCTTGTTTTTGGAAGTTATGAAAACACCTATTTTATGGAGAAGAGTAGTTCTGGACCATTAGAAGATATACATTGTGCTTTGAAAGGGCAGGTGTACATTATTTATTGAGTAAATGTGTTTCTTTATGAAAAGTAATCATTAAAGTGTGCATTTTTGTGCATGGCATGTTTCAATAAAAAATGTATTTTTTTAACAAATGTGTGTGATATAGATAGGGATTTCTAGAAGAAAATATAAAGCATTTTATTTGCATACTATACTTTAAAAAAACTGTAAGTGCTGAGATAAATATGTCAATAATTGAAAAAAGCAAACATCTCAAAAGAAGTAAGAAAGAATGGGAATCATAAGGAAAGAATAGGAATATATGCAATAAAAGACAAACACATAATAGGCCTCAAAGGCCAAAGGTCGGCAATTTGAGACAGATCAAATAAATAAAAGATAAATGAAAAGCATCAGAATAACGAAATATAGCAAAGCTATTCAATATTCTCTCATTTATGGGATAATACCTGGATATTATTGCTGTACTTTTTGACCTTTTATCTAAGATGGAAAAGTTGATGGCATAATCACAGAGTAAATATTACAAATTCAGTATCGTTAAACACAGACTAGTGTAATATATTCTAAGGGCAGAATAATCATTAAGAAATATCAACTATGTTAAATAGCCTTATTTTCACTAGCACTGTTGATATTATTTTGAGACTCATACTGTAAGGAAAAGCAATAAATATTTATGCTAATATTATTAAGAACTACAATTTTCAGAGAAGGGTAAAATATACTAAA